>JAOEHT020126885.1:0-12405 GCA_025448195.2 Parazoanthus atlanticus
TAGAAACTCGAGCTTTCGGAGTGAGTACTCCCACGGGTGACCAGCATTGGGCCACCTAAAACTTGGGACCTATGTCACCAAAATGACGATAATTCAGGTCATTAAACTCCCAAGGAACAAGTGAAATATTAAATACAACAAAATTCTTTAAATTTGAACCGTGATGTTCCACTAAAAGCAAACAAACTAAACAATGTCGCATGAATGAATGAGGTCGTAGCCGCGCGCGGTGAGATTTAATTATGCATAATTTGAACTGGTTTGTGTTGGCAGTTAGTGTTTTGGTAGATACCGCATACCAGTTTGTTCGCCTATGCATGTGGAGAAATTATCAGGCCCTGTTTCTCCCCCCCCCCTCCCCCTCCCCCGTAGCTAGCGAGACCTCTAACTTTAACTTAAAGTCTAACTAATTTATTAATGTCAAACTACTTACAGGCCCCGGGAGCCGGGGTTTATATCACGCAACAATACCAAAACATAAACAAATGATGAGCGTTAAAAATACTTTTTACTTCCAAAAGAGTCATATTTTAGAGGCTTTTCTAGGATCATTTTTTTGGGTGGGGGTTGTGGATCATTTTTATTTCAAAGGAAAAATACTGATACTTGCACAAAGCGCAAACATTATTAAAGGGAGCAGCAAAATCTGTTACTAGTGGCCATTTCCACTTTTCAAAACAATTTGCCATCAAATCAGTTTTTCAGCCTCAAGAATACGGGAGATCTGATTTCAACGTCAAATTTGTTAAACATAGATGCAATAAGTCTCGAGGGTTTGTCCAAGGCTGTAGATTTTCTAATGAAACGTAAGACAAAGTTCCCCTACTTACAAAACAATAATTTCATTTCAATACACTATCTACTTAAAAATACCATTTAAAAGCTGACAATTAACGTGTCGGTACGCGGTGAAGGCAAAAGAAGTGTCTTGATTTTGAGGATCTGCTTGGAACGTCTCAAACAAATATAACCACTTCAAAATTCATTTCAGTGCCATCCAATGGTTGCTTCTTAAAACCAAACAAATAAAAAATCAGTTAAAGGGAGGCATGAGTGAACACCTCAGCTTCAACACTGCCTGTCTATAAACTTTATATCGTTGATAACCATTTTTCTTCATTTATCAGTGACGTCAAACTGCAGGAACATCGTGTCATCCAAGATGTACTTTCTTGTCTTCAGGAATGCATGGGAAGCAAATACAGGAAACCCAAAACCAATATTTGCATTTGTCGCTGGCTTCTTCCAACATTCTTCATACTTGGAGTCATCCAAACTATTCTGAAGGTTTTCTCTCTCAGCTACATTCTCTTGCTGGTCAATAACGGTGACTGTTATTTTCTTTTTCATTGGCCAGGGCAATATTGCATCGTATTTTCCTTTCAAGACTTGGATAAACAGCGACATACAGCCATGGGTTCTACTGGCAGAGTTTCCGTTGGGATAAATTATAGCCCTTAACATGTAGCCATGGTTACCAGTGTGGAAAGAACGGCTGCAAACAGCCTCATTACCATTGATGATATGCTGGAAATTTGGAATATTCCAAATAAATCTTGTGGCTTTGAGACTTTCAATTTCTTCGTTTTGCTCCTGGTACTGTGCTTCCATCTTCTCCATCTCTTGAGTTTGCTTCTGGTATTGAATTTTGAGAGTTTCAGCTTCTTTCTTTTGCGCTTTGTTTTTCGAAGTTATCTTATCCAGCTCCTGATGTTGTTGGTTCATTTTCTTTTCCATCTCAGAAATCTTTGCACAGGCCAGTTCGAGATGGTTCTGTACACTAGCTTCAATATGTTTAGGAAGCTGGCATCTTTCCACCTACGAAAACATGTTCTTTAATGACAGTTATCAAAAGTGCTTTTACCAAGACAAACTAATTTCATTTCAGATGGAAACTCACCTTTTCTGTGCAGCCAATGTCTTGGTACTTGCATTGAACCAATGTTAAAGAACATTCCTTGACCAAATGAGCTTTCAACTACGCGAAAACAAATCAAAGAAGGTTTCAAGAACCAGCATGAGTGTCCACGTACAACTTACTTGTACAATATACAAATAACTTTAAGTGTGTCCGTGTTTAAGAGTACATAAACAGTATATTTTTCTGTGTTTGTTTGTTTGTTTGTCTGTCTGTCTCAATCAATTATTTAATCAATCAATCAGTCAATCAATCAAACAATTATTCATTAATAACTTTAACAATCCCAAGGGTTCAATTTTTTTAAAGTACTTAATCTAAAAATGGTTTAATCTAAAACTGACTAATTAAATTAAATCGAATTCATGAGTTTAACAATTTAGTTAAAAGACAATTCTTCAAGTTCCTTTTAAAACAAGCAAGGTTTGTGATGTCCCTAATATGGCTGAACAGTGAGTTCCACAGTGATTGCGCGATAAAGAAACGCACGACCGACAGCGGACTTGTGTTATGTTATCAGTAGATCATTAATTTTATTTTCAAGAACATGTATATGTAACACCTACGAGTTACATGAAGGAACAAACTCAACAAACTGCACACGTGCATAAGATAAAACTAAGATAAAGCATGTTCCTTGCTACTGTGGATTAATAAAAAAAAGTCCAGTCCAAACATTTTACCGTCCGAACATTTTTGAATATACATGTATAATCGAAATATTCGTGTCGGTTTGAGACTTTCATCGACCGGTCCATCCATGGACCGGTTTTGGATGATGTAATGTCGTCGGAAATTACCTTCGGTAGACCTTCGACTGACTCCGAACAAAGTCACAAAGGGCGCAAAGCTATAAAAGAAAAGGCAAATTGAGCCAAGAATCACTGTCTAAAAGTTCAGAAACAACAAAACAAACTGTTAGCGTTCAATAGTTTGTGCTACCGACCACAGTCGAAGCTCGGTTAAAGTGAACGTCTACGCATGTCGTCGTGATTTTGACGGAAACAGTGAAACTGTAAGCGCTGACAGTGAAACTGTAAGCGCAGACAAAATATTATGTCAGCTCCGAGTCTGTCAGCTCCGAGTATCGAGGTTGGCTTATCCATTATCAATATTTTTGAATGCAATATTTTATTAAAACTAACGGCTAGGAAGAACTCGGAACTACAGTGAACAGTATAGACTATAGTGCCCAAGGGCAAGGATCGTTTTGATTTCTGAAAGTGAAGCTTGCAAAAGAATTCTCCTCTTTTGTGTTTTATTTTATTTCATTCGAATGGTTGGTTGGGCAAAAGAAGAAAAATATCCAATGACAAAACAGAAAAAAATAAAAATATTCTATGAAAAAAAAAGAAAAAGAATCGCGAAGGCAAAATTGTTCGGATCACGGCTCGATCCTGCTCCCTCCGACAGTCAACAAAGTATGAGACAAAAACTCTGTCAGGGCACCACGCGCTCAATTACATAACTCATCTGCTAAAAATTAGGATATGCATGATGTTTTTGCTCACAGCACTCCGTTATCATTGATAACTTCTAGTTATTATTATAACTTTTGACTTCTCCAGTTAAGATGATTCCTTTTCTGAACTTCAATAATTAAATGGCGTATTTGAAATACCACAAAATATTCTTCAACACACACGTACTTTCCAGCAGGAATTTACAATAGAAAAGCTATGACGTATCATCGTCACAGGAATGTTTCTTGATTGTTTTCTTCGCACCATCTTTTTTTTTTAGATAAATGGTAATCGTTTTAATTTTTGTATCAGAAAGTTTTAAACTCGGTTTCCGATGTACTTTGACCCCTGCTATGCTTTGCAGGATCGCAGGATCTGTTTCCTCGTTATTACACATGTATTCAAGCAAGGGTGATGCGACTACAGACACACGAACGAAATAAAAATGTATACACTCTATTTTTTCACTCTGGTATCTGTATCGGTAGTTCCTCTCTGTCTGTGACTAAAAGCCTTGGTAAAGACAAGGTCGATTGCACTGACATATTGTTACGAGTAATGCGCCAACAAAGAGCTGCTCTATTTCAATATGGCATCTGTTGTAACCAAATACCGCAAACAATGCTCTTTATTTAGAAACATATTCTCTGTCACGTATGCATCAAATTGCAACATGTTTAGACGTTCTTATAAGAAAAAGAGATGTAATTCATTTCCTGACTTTCAGGGATTTAGTTTATATTTGTCAGTCATGTCAGTGTCACTGCATTGTTGCTGTCAGCAAGCGCACTGACACTTTCTTTTCTTGTTCTTGTCGGCTTATACATCAGCTGTCAAGAAGTAAACCGAAGCAAATTCCTCTGTTACGTGATTGTCCGGCCGCTTTTCAATTTCGGCCGGTTTGCGACTACCATAAAACAACTGATGTGAAAGCATGTTCTAAGTAAAAAGCCATGGAAAATTTAGTCTGAAACAAGGTATGTTTATGCCGCTTTGTCTGTAACAGAACAAAGGGTCAGGGTATCAAGACCTCTAGAGATCACGGCACCTACTTCCACGCGCGATCCCCGACCTGCTGCAGGTCGCCCCCTGGTCATGTTTGCTTGTAAAATTTAAAAGCAGATTTTTATTGGGTCTGAAACTTTGGTTGTGGATTATTTAGTGATATTTCTGCAAAAACGCTAGCAAGTCGGCGGAAGCCAGCGACGACTTCGTTGACATTTGATAGTTGACAGCTCACAGCTCAGCCCCAAGTCGACTGAGCTGAATCATAACAAAAAATCAAACATAATTTCTCCTAAATTATTTTCTATAGCCAAGATTATTAGACTTTTTACTTACCCTGCAAACTCTTGAAAAGTCGCTGAAAAAACAGTGCGTAAATATCGTATTCCACAGCTACCAATGATCACAGTATTTCAAAAGAGCTGCAAGGTCACGTGTCCACGTTTTCCCGCCTTTCCAAATCCTAAAGGAAAATCGCGGGCTCATACGTCGTTTAGATTGCATGTTGGGATTGAATGTTCGGATTGAATGTTCAAATTGAATGTTCGTGAAGAAATACACTCCTCGATGTTGCAAATATTTAATGAGCAACGATGAAGGAGTCCTAGTATGATAATAAGATTAACCAAGTCAGTCTCTTAATCGCATATAATAATACAAACAGGATGTGAATGGCAAACATAACTTACAAGAATCGAGAGAGAGCGAGTGTTCCGGGAAAGTACAGCAAATCGTTCGTAAACAAGATGGCCGACCCCAAATGAGCAGGTCAGCGGTCTTTAACTCTTGAGCCCTAAGGTTAAGTGGTCAGCGGCGAACTCTCCAGTTCGGATTGAATGTTCGAATTGAATGTTCGAATTGAATGTTTGGATTGAATGTTTGAATTGAAGAATCGCATGTTTGAATCGATTTTTTGAATGTTTGGATTGAGTAATCACATGTTCGAAATGATTATTCATGTGTGGCAAAGTTTGAATTTTGGCGGTGTTCGAACGCCATACATGTACGTAGTTGTTATTTATCAAAGCTGATGTTATTTATTTAGTATATTTTATTTATTTACAGATTTGCCAAAGGCAGGTAAATAGACAGTAGGACAAGGTGTCCCCTTCAAGGCCTATCTACCCATACCCAACCCCCAGTGAAAACAATGATGTGAATCCTAACCCATCCCCCAGTACCATAATAGGTTTTAAAAAAAATACACAAACAAATACAACAACAAAATGTACATGGAATGCAGATAAACAGCAAATACTTGTTACAAAAGCAATTTCCTAACTGACAGTGTCATAATGAGCACGCCTTCAAAAGGTTAATTCGGCGGCAGAAGAACAGTAATATGAAAATAGGTTAGGTTCCACACAACCACATTAGCTGTAATTTTTATCATGTTTAAATAAATATTTGGAAGGCCGCGGACATATGTGGGGCATTTGAACTCAGACAAGAAATGTTCAAATTCCCTATCCCGGGTCAATCTTTCAAAAGTCTCTTTTAAAAAACGGTCAAACATCCCCACTACGGACAATTTCATTGCTGTCAATTCCCCACATATGCCCCCCCCCTTCGGCTTTGCATTGATATATGTATTACATTTTTCAAAATCGACACTGTATTGTGCACTGAATGTCGATTAGAGCAGATTCTGCTTGTAAATTTAATATTTACAACCATCCATTCTAGATACGTATCATTCATTACGGGAAGGAGGAGTTGTTCATTTTCAGTTTGGGGTCCCGAATATTCTTGGTACCCCCCCCCCCCCCCCTTGTATCTTGGGAAAAAACATTTTGACCACCCCTGCTCGGCTATCTCGCTCAGTTATTATTCATTGTTCATCAGTTTTACTAAGTAGTAAATAATACCGCCCGTGGGTGATGCATTTTTATTCAAATATCTATGTAGTCGGGGTATGTCCCCCGAAACAATGTTTATTTTGAAGGTCTCCAAAATAGCATTTCTCCCAATTTGAGTGCACTTTGACTAATAGTTACAAAAATTTCACAGTATATCCACTTCCACCAGTTCAAAATCTTTAGAAATTTGACCCCCTCCCTTTCGAAGTTCCAAAAAGAATCGTGACCCCCCACGAATTGACCAGCCTGCCCCTTCCCCCTCCCCGTATTAAATAATACGTCCCTTAGTCAGTCAATCAGGTAACTTTTGTTAACCTATACACGACATGCTTAGAAAATAATATCATTGTCATATACTAAATCTCTTAAAGCATTCGTTCACTGACTGCGCAGTGAAATCCATATACAATGCTCAACTGATTAAGAAACGTTACTCTTCACTGTGTGCTGATGCAACACATTCACATTCGCCCAAGACTACCTTCAGCTTGTTCACCAGATCCTACTTCTTGTCTTTTGACTTGAATAGAATCTCTAGGTGTTTAATAATAGCCTTGAGCATAGGCACATTGTTCCTCTTTTTCAAAACGTTCGCAGAGGTCGTAGACATCATAGGAAATTGGATGTTTAAGTCCAATTCTAGTTGAAACCTCATTGCGTCTTGAGGTAGCAAGTCTGAATCTGAGCTTTTGTCAGCCATTCAGTTCTTTCAAATTTCCTTTCATTTGAAATGGTTCTGGCATTTCGCATCTCAATTGCAACCTGGGCGGGACCAGCTTTTTGTCCAGTTCTTTCGCCCATCATAAATCTAAATATTTTTTGACTTTATCTGAGAAGCGCGCATGGCTGGTACGTCGTTTGTTTCAGTTAGGGCCCATACCATTTTCAGAAACTTCACTTTGAGGCTATCAGCAACTCTTCTTCTGTTATAAAACCAACTAGCTTTGATAAATGACAACTCTGTAAGTGGTTGTCAATTTCATCTTTGCAATCCATTAATTTTACCACTTTAGTGTTTCCATGGAACAACCGGATTTTCCCCTGCTTTCGAAGGAGCACCTTGCTTCCATCACTTTGTCTACTTACACACAGGGTATTTAAGAGACCTTCAAAATCAATATTTTTCTGGGGGCTTGCCCCGGCCCCCCCAGGAACACGTGCCTTCAGCGCTCGTATGGTGCACCCCTCTTCAAAATTTCTAGATCCGTCAGTATGAGACTATAATTTTTTATATGCTGTCATTACCACCTTAATTGGTATCTTAAGCCTGTTGTTACGCTCGACTACAGCAATAATGTATGGGAACAGCATCTAAACCATTCTTGTTTTTCAATGAAAATTAAAGGAAAGAAAGAAAAAAATTCAGAAACCTTTCAGACTCAGCAGTTTTTGTAACTAAAAGCTTGAAAGCAGTTCAGGAAAACGGCTGGGGTCTGTTGAAAACTATTACTTTTACTGTACTACTTGAACTTGAAAATATTACCTGTTTGGAATGTATAAATATTGATTTTTAAATTACAGTACTGAATGGAAATGGACTTTGGCTCGTCCAACTCCATCAAGTTTTGACTGATATAAATGCATCACCAACGGGCGGTGTTATTTACTACTTAGTAAAATTGATGAATTATAATATCTGAGCAAGATAGCCGAGCAGGGGGGTCATAATTTTTCCCTCAAGCTACAGGGGAGGGGGGCTCACAAAAATTTTTATGACCCCAAACTGCAAATGACCACCCCCTCCCTCCCCTCCCCGTAATAAATGATATGTCCCTAAGTGCGTTACGCATACGAAAAATTGTCAGGCAACTACGCGGTCAAAACAAACAGTACGCTGGGATTTAAAGAAACGCGGAGTTTCATGCAGCTAGCTGCTACCTCTCCCGTTTTGCTTTGTTTCAGGAACACTTTTTATGACTGAGATTTCGCCGAGGCTATGTGACATTACGCATAAAAAATGCTCTCTATTCGTAACGGTTGGATAAGGCCTCCAGTTAGAAGAAAAACTCCTGTACCTCCCACTGACACGATCTCTGTTGGCTGCTCTGCCTCTTGAAACTGTTGGGAACCTTCTCTGTAATTCTGATGAAGCGCTACCAACTGGTTGCATTTGGCGAACGAAAGGAGTCTGATTTTGATTGCTCGTCTCTGTGTGCTGCTCCAGTTGACGGTCCCTGTTCAACTAACGAAGTCAGTTGTCTTATGTTTTTTATTGCATCTTCCGCAATAGACCGAACTTGTTCGGCAATTGAAGCATCCATCTTCCCACTACTCCCACTAGTGGACGCCATGTTTGCCTGCGAAGCACGTACAAGGCACTACCGCAAAGGGTTGTGGAGGCAAAATTATTTGTACGAGCACAAAAATAATTCACGGCAACGATAAAATCAATTTGATGGATAGAAAGACGAAAAATTAATTCTACCAACGGACAAAATTAATTCGACCAACATACAAAATTAATTCGTCCGACTAACAAAATTAATTCGACCTACATAGAAAATTAATTCGACCTACACACAAAAATAATTCAACCAACATACAATATTAAATCGACCAACGTACAAAATTAATTCGACCTACATACAAAATTAACTAAATAACGGTACAATTAATTCCATGGTTAGAAAAACCATTTTCGGTATTGAAAAATTAATTCTAGCATCATACAAAATTAAATCATGGGCAATAACAAATAAATATCACATTTTGACCAGAACGGGCCCCCATAGACTTGGCCTCTCTTTTCTGCAAAGCCATGAGCTGCTTCTGGTAATCATTCTTTTCTCTCCTAATCTTATCTGAAATCTCTGCACACTGATTGTAGTTGTGTACAGTTTTAGCTTTATCCAGCTGTAATCTACTTGTTTAAATATCATGTTCTGTTGTAGCAATTAACTGCGACAGGCTTTCTATCTCTCTATGCCTTTCGTCAGTCATAAACTTAGCTCTTTTGACTGGTCGTTCCTCTTCACCAGATGAGTTGCTGCTGGAGGACAAGGGCCGTGGAAATCCATTCTTGTAAGCATATCCACCAGCTTTCACTTTCTCTATAGCTTTACTTAAAAGCTGACCCGCATAAAAGTACGGGAGCAAATTAAACCTCTTGAAAGTCTAATTTTAATGAACAGGAAGCTTAGAAGGCACAACATTTTTCCAGCTCCTTGTAAAATATTGCATGTGTCTGAATTTGTACCACAGATCACTACTACAAAATATTCGTTCGAATTATTTCTTTACAGGCTTTTACTGCTGAGCTGCTTTCAGATCACCTTTAAGGTGTTAACATAAAGGGTGGCAACATATATCTATATACAAGTGCACAAGGAATTACGCTGGCAATTGAAAACAAGGAGAAACAGAACGTAAAGGATGTCTAAATATAAACCATTTGTATGCTACCTACTTAAAATCAAAACTGCAGATTAAGCTGAACTGTTATGCGTTATGAGTTTTTTTTTTTACACAGAGGTCTACTTTGTGTGAAACATGAATTCATGTTTCATACTGGCTCTAACTGAATAATATTGATTCAAATAAATGAAAAATTCACTTCACTGTCTGCACTGAAGGTTTTACTGTAAAAATAGAAACTCTTTAAAATGTCACACCTCTGTTAGCCAACCGAACAGGATCCTCTAAGGCCAATTTCCCAGTAGCACTGCTTATTGCTTCTTCATATCGTGAGCTTTCTCGCTTATGGTCTTTGTTATATATTCGAGCCTTCTGCGTGATGTCTTCTGCAACACTAGATCTGGAGGATTCCCCAGTTCCCTTGAGATAAACCGACATTTTTGCTTTATCAGATGTGTCTGTTATCAATGAATCTCATTATCCTAGTTGCAAGAACCATTTATCAACAATTTAATAAAATATTAATGAGTGGCTTTTCAGAAGGATGAAGTTGCTATGGTAACAAAATAACAAGAGCAACTAACTCTAACACCTTAATACTGTATATCTCTGGAATATAAAGCAGAAATGGAAATGTGTGAGACAGCTCAGCTGCAGTCAATTCACTGATAGCTGTGGTTACTTACAATTAATTCTGGACCAGTTATAATATTTCCATTCTTGGCAATTGATGTCTTCTGCCTGGAACGAGTTTTCTTTTTGTCTGATTGCCCTAAAAATTAATGTGACCTTGTGTTTAATTTCAGTGTTTCCAAGTACATAAAACTGTTACTTAGCAAAAGACTCAAATGAACTAATATTAATACCCATTGATTCACCATGGCTTGTGGAAGCAGTTACTTCTGCATTCACTGCAAAAGAAAAAAAATGGCAACTAAAATGTATGATTTTAAATATTTAATGTCAAATGCAGCAGCTCAAATATTAGCTTCATCATACTACACTCGATAAATCATATGAAAAGTCATCATTCTTTTTGGGAGCCTTCCTTTGCCTCTTCCCCTCAACGGTAATACTTTCCCAGTTGGAGGGAACACTGTAATCCTCCAGGGACACAGAGGTAATCTGGCATCCGCTTTGTTCTCTTCTCTGTGACTTGCTTTGCATCCTTTTTCCCGTAACCTCTTCTGCATCCTTCTTTTCTACAACATGTTTTGCGTCCTTTTTTTGTAGCCTGCTTAACACCCTTTTTTGCTGTAACCTGCTTTGGCTGTGTGGCTTTTTTCTGGACAACTGTTTTTGTCACCTTTGGACCAACTTTCTTCGCGTCTTGTTGCTTGTTTTTAAGGTACGACAGGGAACAACTTTTTTCCTAGAAAGAAAATACAACATATGAGTGAACTTTTAACTGTAAAAATAGTTAATGTCGATAGACATAGATAGATTCCCCGTTTTGCACTAAGGAAGGTGGAAAAGTCTAAGGGTTTTTCAATAAGGTAGAAGGCTGTATAAAGGGTCTTGGGGTGAGTACTGTATGTCCTTCGAGTTTTCCACAACCAACCAACAAATTTATTTAATGAGGGTAAAAACACTTAACAGTGCAACACTGAGAAACTTGTGGCCCTCCTATCAATAAAAACTACATAGTGTATTAGAAATAGTAATAGGAACAATAAAAACTATGACTATAAAAATACAAAAATGGTAAAAAGCTAAAAAGTTTACAATATATCATTACATTATTGGAGATTAATGTAAAACACAGATTAAAATTCAAGAGATAAGATACTTATTAAAAAATGTTTCTTAAGTGCTTGTTTAAAAGAGTTAATGGAGTCTTTCTTGCGTATATCAGTAGGAATGCTGTTCCATAGTCTTACCACAGGTAAGGGTTTAATTTTTTGCTTGACCATGAGGTAGCAGTGTTTTTCTTAAGCATGGGGTTATTAAAAGGACAGACCACTGCAACTCAAGACTGTTTTTATTATTACTATTATCAGTAATAAAAACCATGACAGCTGATGAAAATGTAACTACAGTTACATTAAACATTTCATTTGTCTAATTTGCCGAGAAATAAAAAATTCACAATTAAGTTATCCCTTTGTGATAGTGTTTTTGTTTAATACTTACATTCATTTGCAGAACTTTCAAATTATAATACCCAGGATATTACATGGCTACACAGAGATGCAATGTATATGTTAGAGTGCTGAAAACACTGTATCTTTCACAAGTTAATGAAGTGAAAGTGAGATATTTTCAACACAAGAATGTAACATTTATATCTCAAAACAGTCATATGAATGTTTCATTTACTACATAACAATTCACAAACCTTGACAAACTAGAAAACCAAACACGTGAAGTGTGACAAAAGAAAGGGAGTGGCATGGAGGGAAAACCGTTATCAAACACGTTTTCTTATTTGACAATTCAACATGTGTGTAACATTACTTTTATTCCACACGTATATACTATATATATATATTATAACCTATGGCATGCAAATTAATAATGGTATTTTAGATTTCAAAAACAGGACATGGGCCACCTTTAGATGGGTTACAAATACCAAGCTATTACACTGCACGTCAAGGCTCAGTTTATGGAAGCACTGATGATCAATCTCAATCTCAATCAATCTCAAACTTTATTTTAACACGGTTAAAAACATCAGTATAATTATTTACAGTTTTGATTTAAAAAAAAAACTATAAAATACTGTTTTACGTGTTTGCCGTGTGGGTGCCCTTTGATGAAAGTAAGTCATCGAGGCCCTTTTTGAAGGACTCCAGGGATAAAG
>JAOEHT020126952.1:0-20682 GCA_025448195.2 Parazoanthus atlanticus
TGAAGAAAACCGCTTAGAAATCGGACCGGGCAGATCGGAGATAGGCCGGTTTGAAGTCAGGTGTTTTGAGCAAGAATTAGTCAAACTTAATTAGCCATTTTCTTAAGGTCCGTTCTTCCAATTTCAGACAGAAGACGGCACTAAATAGCCCCTTTCTTGAATATTTAGCTTTTAAACGTTGTTTTTAAATTTGTTCTAAATTAAGACGGATTGCAAAACTAGCGGAATCATATTTCTTGTTCGACAATGGTGTTTATGCGTATATCTTCTGTCTGATTTTTGATTGAAGAAGGTACTTTAGCTTCATCGCCTTTTGTGATCAATTCTCTACCCCACCCCTAGTAATCTAGTCTGTCCTTTCTGAGATTACAAACGACCGGCCCCTAAGTAGATCCCCTAAGGATCTGATGAAAATTTGTTGTATCTTGGTCTTTTAAATTTTGGTTTGACATTTCATAGATATTTGCTTCGCGTGTTTAAGGTTTCTCGTCCAACGTCATTATTTTTTATACTAGGCTATCTGTAACGGAACTCGAAAACATTGAATAACATTATGCAATATCTAACTTGGTGGATTACATGGAAAAAACTATTTAGGTCAGTTAATATTTTCCTTTGACTTTTAACTTATGCCTAGATCAGTGTTTTCTGCATGCTTTGTCCATTCTTTCTTAAATGGTAATTACATGTTTTTTACAACATTTTAGTGATTTATATTTTTGTTTTCTTCAAACGATTTGTTTGTGAAAAATGTCAAAGGGTTTGTATTTACTATACACGCAGTGGATTAAATTATAAAGAGGTCAATGAAATTTGAGTCAGGCTTGCTTACGGCCTTCATATCGGGTGCCACGCCTTTTAGCGTAATCAAAGAAATTTAAATGGAAATGAACGGATCATGTAACGGTAATTATAGAAAGAAAGAAAATTAATTGGAACGTTGGTTTACAAATTATCTGTGTTTTGCTAATAATGACTACTGGAAAAGAGTGCAGTTTTCACTGTAGGAAATCTGGTAATTTCGTATACAAAAAAATATTGATATTGCGTCAGCCCTGAGTAAATCTTTCCCAAAATCTCACTGTCTGCTTTACCTTGCGAGCAGAGGCAGACGGATTTGTCATATCGCCACGATTTTCTGCTCACAGGGTATGTCTGACTAAAACTTTGAATCTCCAACAGAAACATTGGTTTCTCAGTGTCAACCATTTTTAAGACATAACCAGTGTTTCTTTTCAAATACCGTAAATCATATCCGGACTTTCGCACGTATTTTCGGCCGTGCACTTAAAATCCAGGTTATCTATTTTTGTAGGTGGGCTCATCATTGGAAAAGTTTGACTTTCAAGATAAAGTGATTCAGCAAGGTTTATTGTGTCAACTTATAAAAAAAACTAACAGGAGTTGTTTTGTTCTTTTCAAACTGTCCTAATATATTTCGTAGATACTTTTGATTTAATAAATATTTAATAAGGAACTAATGTGAAGATCAACATCGTGTTACTCATCACTTTTCCTCAGTCTCTCAAGGAGTAAAAAACTGAAAGTATCACGGAGAATTGCACCACGTAGATTTGTTCAGACACACAGACTGCTGATGCCGGCGCTTTTCGTAGCGCCAACAACGACGTTCAACGAGACTTGGTTATCATTTTTCAGTTGACATCTTTGTAGGACACATTAATTATTAACGTACCGGCCGTGTCAGTATTGAAGCGCTCAGTTGCACTGTTCAAATGCCTGTTTACATGGAGGTGGGGGACCCCAGGTAGGTGAGGTAACCCGTCTACCCGTGGTCGAAAACTAGCCCGCCTTTACATCCAGTCTTGAAGATCCCGGGGTCACCTCTCCACTCCAGGGTAAACTTTTTCGATGCTATCGCGTGATAAGTTTTCATCCGCAGAAGTTTCGAAATTTGTGCGATAATGCTTGCGAAAACTCTCGCCAGATTGATAAGCGCGAGAAACCATTTTGTTTGGAATTTGTTGGGCTCTGTTACTGTAATACGAGCCTCCAGAAACTCTGTTACCTCACCCCAGCTAGGCGGGTAACCCCATCTTGAGCGTTCACACGAGAAAATACTTTCAAAACCTCACCCCACCTAGGCGGGTTACCCGCCCTTGCTGAGCGGATAAACAGCCTCGGTGGGGCACTCCACCTCTCATGTAAACGTGATCAAGATAGAGAGGGATTATATGAACAGGCGGGTTACCTCACCTACCCGCGGTCCCCCATCTCCATGTAAACAGACTCGAAAAATGAGGACTTCTCATCAAAGGTACTCTTGGTACATATTTTCAAAGCACTGTTCAAAGGCTTGCTGTATAGTACTGCAATTTATTAAAGTGCAGCTAACCCCTGTATCAGATTTTAATTCTATAAAATTTTTTGTATCAGTGGAATAGAATAAAACAAAATTATGAAAATCAGTTGATTTCTCAATCTTTAATTTTCTTTTAAAAATAGCGTCGAGATTGTTCACGACCGCGTTTTTTCGCTATCTGCCAGGGGACTGGGTCGACGGATGACTGACGGCTTTCCCGGAATTGCGAGATAATCATTGGAAATTTCTCGTGCTTCTAGTTCTTTTAGCTGAAGTCGTATCTTACTGCTAAAATTAAAGTAAAATATCAAATTATGTCACCCAGTGAATCAGAAGCAAGTGACTGCGAATATTGCCAGGTGTTGCACAATTCCGGGAATGACGTCACGTCGCTTTCGACCCATTTAGTTCTCCGAGTGCGCTGTCGTGAACCACGATGGCCATAATTTCACTAAAAATCGGAGATTTGAACAGGCCATAAAATAGACAATTAAAATAATTTGAAATTTTTTTTCGCAGAAGTCCCTCAAATGTACCACAGTTTTCATAAGTTAAAAATTGAAATATGGGATAGTTGTACTTTAAATGTAAAATAAACCTTTGTCCAAAATAAGAATTTAACAAGAAGAAAATGTTTCTGTTACATACTATAAATATATAAAACCAAAAAAAAACAATACAGTAAGAAAGTTATGCAAAGGGCACATATACCAAAAAAAAGTTCCAGTACAGGAAAATATGCATAGAAGGAAATTCATGCGCAGAAAATTCACAAATGATTGTCCCCACCTAAGGTCATGCAGTTTATATAAATTACATTTTGAGAGCAGGTCCTCTGCAGAGCCATATTTTAAAGTTACGGTGAGAAAAGAGCTCTGCTGTTGTGGCGTGGTTACGATCGATTGTATTATCTGGCATTCTATCAGTTTCAAAGCAAATATGTCTGAGATTAAATCTTAAAAAGGCCTTGAGGCCACACCAATCTTATTTCTTGTTTTACGGATTTTTCAGGTCAATATTGAGGACCGGAGGCGGTAAAAAAAGAAAAAGGGTGTCACAAGATTTTCATTAACACAAAAGATAAAGTGCTACTTTTTATAAAAAAAAAAACTTTGGACATGATCTGCACAAGACGCCAATACAGTAAATCAAATAAAGGTTTGTTCACGTAATTAAAACATTCAGTTTTGTTTCAATCAAACCAGAAAGTTCATCTTTTTGAATAAAACATGCTTTTCTACTTCTATTTTTCTTTCGTCGTGGAACTATTTTCTTTTTGCATTTCAGCCAACTGAATCGAAATGCCGGGTTCGTAAAACAAGAAATAAAATTGGTGTGGCCTGAAGTTAAAAAAAGCTAAAGCAAATATAGCAATAAAAAGTTATAGGGCCGTCAATTTGGCGATAAAATATTAGGGTCGCCTGGGCGACCCGGTTTTGCTTGGTGCTTGTAATCATTTTATTACTTTCACTTTGAGAACTTTGCGAAGAGCAGTTAAACAAAAAGTTGTTTTCATTTTCAATTATCTGTTTGTTGCAATATTTTGCTCAATACGTCTGCGAATAGCAAAGTCTTTTCGATTGTCGGAGTATGATTACTTAATATGGACTTTAAGAAGCTAGTACGGCTACGTCTACGAGGAAGGCGCAAAACAAAAGGCTTAATTAACGAAGATGATTCACTGCACGTGAACATGCGCTGGTTACCGTCGAGTCCGAAGTTACAACGTGAAAACCATTGATTTGGTGGTTTTTATGGAGAACGTAAACATGACTACACAATTGTTCCGGTATTAGTTCTGTTTTACAACCAGGGTCTGCAGTTCGATCGACTCGCACTCTTTCATTAAAAAACAATAATAAAGAATAGGTGGCAAACGAAAGAAAAGAGAAAAACAGAAAGCTGATTTTCAGTAGACGTTGTCTGAGCCGTGGCCGTACTAGCTTCTTAACCAAAGTCCCTAATAAAGAGAACTACATTGTCAACACCTGAAACAGTTTTTTAAAATGCCAAAGTACACGTGCGGTTGGAAAACGCACGATAAAATTCTAGTCAGCGTTCTGATTGGCTGAAGAAACAAAACGTACTAATTAGGGGAGTTTTGAAACTTTGCACGAGGGCTTCCTGCTTCACATCTTCTCGCTACGTTTCTCGGGCGGTTGAAACTAGTGAAACTATTGTAGAATAAGACTGAATGGCAAGATAGAACCTGAAAAGCTTGCTCCGAAACAGAAGTAAAGGACGTTGGACCTTTGAGTTTGAGTCTTCGACAAAAGAAAGGTAAGCTGGACAATTTTAATGCTCTGTAGGTTTTTTATCTTCTATGAAAACGAAATTCACTGGTTGCACGTGGCCGCAATATAATTTAAATTCGGTTGAGCTTCGAGTTTTGAGTTGTAGCTATAGCCGTTTTAGTTTTGCAGAGGCATTTTAGCTGAATTCGAATTGGTTTTTCTGGTTGGGGTCGATAGTTGCAAAGCTCTAAAATTAGTTGAATCCGACAATAACTCGGTGACTTGACGAGTAAATGCTCGGGCAAACGATTAGAATTTCCTTGTTACCATTTCTTGAAAGAAGTTGGAAGTTGTTCACGCCGGAGTGCCACAACACACGGAAAATGCTGTGTTTAACAAGACAGACAGTTTGGAAAAGCGATACGTATTTTACTACGAGTAGTACGGCAAAATTATTCAAACTTTTAATTTATTATTGGACCACATGAAAGAGCTGGGAACTTTGTAAATATGATATTTGATAATATCGTCAACATTGTCATTGACCTTGCAAATACAGGCCTGAAAATGTCCACTCGAAAAACGCTAAAGTAATTTAAAATATAGTGCAGGTCGGTCAATGTTTCAGTTTGGCCTTCGGCAATTTCTACAGTGTTGCTACTGAAATGTTGATATAAAGCTCAAAAGATAACGTTTAAACAATTGAGATAAGAAACGGTTCAAAGTTTCATCTGGGTCTGGACTGATTTAAATTTTTATCTGTATCTCCAGAACTATGAAAGAGCCAATCACACAAACGCTAGCTGGAATGGAAGCCACGGTCATCCACACCGTACCGGGGAAAGTTGGTCGTTGCCATTCACATACAGTGCTTATTGGTGCGTCGATGCCGGTTCCGCATTTACGCGAGAAACGTTGCTGGCCTAAACGCGACAGTTCCCCCAAAGTGGCTATGATATTATGGACACGTGACCTGCAGCACGTGAAAGTCAGTTCCCAAAGTTGCCCATGGTGTACTTTCAAGCCGTCAGTAACATCAGCTGCAAGTTATGACAACATCAAAGAGCGACTCATGTCCAAGAAGTTTGAGATAATCGCGGACATGTGGCCTGCAATGCGTGAAAGTTCCCAAAGTTGCCCATGGTGATCTTTCAAGCCCTCGGTAACATCAGCCACAAGTTTTGACAAGTTCCAAAAGCGACTCAAGTCTAAGAAGTTGAGGTTTCGTTGAGGTATTTGGATTCACTTGCAATTGCATGTTAAAGGAAGACAGCTTAAACAGATCAGATTTTTCCATTTGCGATGTAACTATTGTGATGATGTTGTGAATGTTCTTTCTCTTCCTTCTTCCTTGCCTCTTTAAAGACTCGTTGAAACCAAGATGCTTTGCGCGTGTTTCAGGTTGTTATTTACATCTAATTACCTTGATTATCAACACAGCCAACATGCAAAAACTCGTACAGTTTCATTTGTTTTAGAAAGAAAACAAAGTTACAAAGCAAACGGTTTTGAAATACTTTAGAAATTGATATCGCAAAATTTAATTTTCCATCCTGAAATTATTGGGGCCCAAGAAATTATTTTAGCTCGTTAAGCATTTTGGATGTAAATGAATCTTTACTGAGGTTGGCAGATTAGAGCAGCTTATAAAAACTGTTTTCCATCAAGCTACAAGAAACTTTTTGCACCAATGTTTTTGGTTGAAGACAATTGTCTGCTGGAAACAACAAATTCATGTTTGTTCATTTCCAAAAGTCATAAAATATTCAGTTTACCACGATTGTTGATTACTAAAAAGTTGTAAATCAAAATTACAACACATTGAAAATTTACATCGGTGCAGAAAGACTACTGTCGACGAGATCAAAAGCGCGGAGCCAACGAGACCTTATCAACGACTGCCAAACCAAGTACGTTTAATTAAATGTAACGTAATTAGTAAGAATAACAATAGTAACGTCCGGACCCCACTGAAAAATCACTGTATGTGACGTGGGCGTAATGTCAAAATCAGGCCCCACTGAAAATCACTGTATGTGACGTGGGCAATTATTTTACTTAAAATCATGACGTCAGCATGTAATTATACGTAATAGTTGTGTAGGCCATATATATATATATTAAGCCATTTCTTGTGGGTTGATAGACAATAAGTAGGACTTTCTCCGAAGTGGTTTCTATTGCAGCGATCTTTTGCTGCAAAAGGAACAACTTTGGAACTTACGACTGTTACGGTAATAATCTGGTCAGACTAGGGAGTGAAGATAGTCGAGATTAGAGCTAGGCAGACCTGTGTCTTCGGCTTTTTTAATTTCCAGCCATTTTCGGGGGCTACAGTTTTTTGTAATTTTTCTATTTAGGTTCGTTTTTTGCTTAGGAGCCAAAATGCGCGCGTTCGGTCAAGAAATTGTAACGTCCTAAGGTTAGGAGCCATTGATGGACAATAAAAAACAACAAAAACCTCCTGTGTGTGTCTTTATTCTTATAATCATTAGTTGGGGAAATCCGCTTCTACTAACTTTTCCTTTTCAGGTTTATCATTTGTTTATAACTAAAATGACTGCAAACTCATTTGTATATTCCATCACCCTTAAGGTGTTAGAATATGCAAAGAAGTTTGCATTCATTCTATACGTCTTGTTTGTGTACCTTGCTGTGTGAGTCAGTTGTTGTTTGTTTATAATTATGTTATGTGATGAGTCAATAATTGTTTGTTTATATTAGAATGAATGCAAACTCATTTGTATATTCCATCACCCTTAAGGTGATAGAATATGCAAAGACGTTTGCATTCATTCTATACGTCTTGTTTGTGTATCTTGCTACGTGAGTCAGTTGTTGTTTGTTTATAATTAAAATGAACGCAAACGTATTTGTACATTTTATCGCCCTTAAGGTGATAAAATATGCGAAGAGTTTGCTTTCATCTTAATCCGTCTTGTCTGTACCTTGTTACGTGAGTCAGTAATTGTTTGTTTATATTAGAATGACTGCAAACTCATTTGTATATTCTATCTCCCTTAAGGTGATAGAATATGCAACAAAGTTTGCATTCATTCTGATACGTCAACTTGTCTGTGTACCTTGCTGTGTGAGTCAGTTGTTGTTTGTTTATAATTAAAATGAACGCAAACGTATTTGTATATTTTATCACCCTTAAGGTGATAAAATATGCGAAGAGTTTGCTTTCATTTTAATCCGTCTTGCCTGTACCTTGTTACGTGAGTCAGAAATGAATGCAAACTCATTTGTATATTCTATCTCCCTTAAGGTGATAGGATATGCAATAAAGTTTGCATTCATTCTGATACGTCAACTTGTCTGTGTACCTTGCTAGGTGAGTCAGAAATGCTAAAATACGCGCGTTCGGTCAATATTTCTTCCTTTTCCCTCCAGCACCCAAGACAAGATATTGTAACGTCTTAAGGTTAGGAGCCGTTGATGGACAATAAAATCCAAATAAAACTGCTGTGTGTGTCTTTATTCTTATAGTCATTAATTGGGGAATTCCGCTTACTAACTGCTAACTTTTCCTTTTTAGGTTTATTTTTTGTTTCAGATGCGAAAACGTTTGCATTCATTTTAACACGTCTCGTCCGTGTAACTTACTTGAAGTCATAATTGACAAATAAAGTCTACAAACACAAGTGTGTTCGTGTATTCATGCCGATATTTAGAAATATTACAAATTAAACAAACAAACAAACGTTTGTGTTGTTGTACCAGAACAAATCTAAACTTATACTAACCGTCTTTTTTCAGAGGTTCCGCTTACTGACTTTTCCTTTTCAGCATTTTTTTCTCAGCTTCTTCAGGACCTGCAAAGTCGCGCGATGTAAATTTTTTGACGTCAAAAATGACAAATAAAACTTTTCAAAAACAAACAACTCTGTGTATTCATTTGTATCAGCATTTAAAGTTACGTTGCAGGGTTATCTCAATAAAGGTTTAATCAAAAGTTGTACTAATAACTAAAACTTGAGCTTGTTAACACTGCCGTGCTTTCTTTTTTTATGTTCGGTTTCAGAAGCATATATCATGTTCTTCTTTACATGATTCCTACAGTTCTCTATTCGGCCTGCCTTTTATCTGCATTCGGTCCGGTGTTCGTAATATCTTCCGTCAAGTATTCGTAATAGCTTTGGTCCGGTATTCGTATTATCTTCGGTCCGGTATTCATAATCTCTTCTGTCCGGTATTCGTAATATCTTCGGTCCGGTATTCGTATATCTTCGGTCCGTTATTCGTATATCTTCGATCCGGTATTCGTAATTTTCGTAATATCTTCGGTCTTCTTACGTCGATCCTTATTCCGCTCGTTTTAGACCTTTGACTTGCACCTCTAACCTGCTGAATGTTCCTTGTTTCATTCATCACGCAAAGCCTCCGAAATTATTCAATGTGAACAAAGATGATGTTTATATATTTGGTATAAAGAAATTGAACATCTAAATCTGACGGATCAAAAGCTGGCCACAACGAGTCGGGCGGCTCCCGATGATACCCCCATTGTAGACCACACAGAAATTGGTCACGCTCCTTCACTGATAGCTCTCACCTTCGATAGTTTAATTGGAAGGAGTTTGAGCAATATCTCTATGTGTGTCTCCAAAGGATAATACCTCTACTCGTGAGGGTAGAGGGGGGACCAGTAGCCATGAATCTTGTCAAGTGAAACACTCTGTGCAAGTGATTTGGGTGTGCGCGTGTGTGTGTACATATCAGGGTGTCTGCCTGTGTGTGAGTTTGTCCTGTATAAGCCTCCGTTATACGTTAGAGTATCTTCAGGAGCGTGACACGTTTCTGTGTCTCTGTACGTCTGTGCGCGCTTGTGTGCATATGTGTGTGCGCGTGCGTGCTTCCACTTTGCTTCTGTATGTACTTTGAGGTGTGTGTACCTGTCATTGTGTGCGTGCTTCTGTATGTGCTTTGATGTGTGTGTGACCGTGTCTGTGTGTCTATGGATCTGTGTGTGTGTGTCTGTGTCTGTGTCTGTGTGGTTATTAATCTCTGTGTGTGTGCCTATGGATCTGTGTTTTGAATTTCGCACAGACCACAAAAAGTGCGAAGAAATAAAAGCGGAAAATCAAAGAGTTCACTCGACTGAATGTATGAAAGCTGGGCCAGTCCCTTTAAAGTAGAACTTCCTGTGTACTAGGTGAGTTATTATTGAGAGCAAAAAAAAACTCGGAATGCATTAATGGTCTAGCTTTCGTAACCTAACAAAGCTACCTCCACCAATTGCAGACAAAATATTTGATTCCTTTATTTTACCAATGTTGCAAATATGTAAATTTGAAATGTTGCTTTTGAGAGTGTACTAAACGTCAGATTAAAATATTTAGGACAAGAGTCCCACTGGAGAAGCAACTTAACGTGTTGCAAACCTTGACTTTAGTCCAGAATGGAGATCACGACAATGAAGGACGGGAAAGGGGGTGGGGTGGGGGAGTACTTATAAATCCGGAGTTTTCTTCTAACAATTAACGCAAAAATCGTCACGAATTTTAAAAAAGACATTAAATCCACTCAAATCGTTATTCTTTCCTCTATATATTAATTAAAATTCTACTACTCAATCAAGTTAAAATTACGAAGCCTTTAATTAGGTGTATTAGCAGAGTATTAGTTCAAAACAAGCCCTAGTTTTGTTCATCAGACATCCCGGGTTTCTTCAGGAAACACTTTTCCTGTTAACGGACTCTTAAAACTGCTCGAGTAAAACAGAGCCGAAGCCTCAAAACAAACCAATAGTTCCCAATCTCAAAATGAAAACACGTCTTCCATTCTCCCCGAAAATTGCTTAATTCTAAAACTGAACAAAATCAAAAGAACTTAAACAAAGAATAGAGCGACCATAGCCAGAGACTTTTTACTTCCCGAGGCACAAAAACTAGAGAGCGGTTCATAGAGTTTCTTAAAGAGTGCAGTATAGCACTCGATATTTCACACCAGTTGTTAACATCATTTTTTCCATCCTCATTTATTATTGATGATTTTCAAGTTTTCAGGCCCACTTTCTGTCAAGAGAGCCGAATTAATTTGCAGTGCGCAACTCTACTGCACATGTTAGCAAATTCAGAATTTCTGGGATGTATTACAATATACTACTAAAACTTGATAGTTCAAATCAAGAACTTGCAAAATAATTGAAAATAATCTTATTTCTCTGGGGCAAGGGGACTTTTGTAAAACTCGCCCAGTCTCCCTGCGGAAAATAAGTAAACAAACCCGGTTTTTCGTCACATTTTGTTCAATACTTCCCAAACGAACATGGGGACCCAGTTTTTTTCTCTCATTTAAATTTAACTTAAACAAACTCTAATATTTGAAAAAAATTGGAATTTTCTATGTGTGGAAATAAATAAAAAAAAAATTGAAGAACAGATTACAATGACACAAGTACTAGCTTGGGGCTGACATGTCGGAAAAACGCCAACAAAGCTCTCAAACTTGCAAAAAGCAAAACTAATATTAAAAAGACAAGGATTTTAACATACCAGGTTTGGTTATCTTGCTTTTCTTAGTCCAGCCTTAGTGTTCTTAAAAAGTCTGTTCTTATAAAAAAAAAACCCCGTGAAATTAATTTTAAAATCTAGTGGGAAAAGGTTTCTTTGGCAGAAATATGAAAGTCAGCCAGATTATTTTTGCCCTGGGCTTAAGCAAAGTTAAAACGGCATTTTTAGGGTACGTTAAGCGTTAGATTTAGGATTAGGGTTAGACCTGTGGTCTGAAAGTTTAAGTTCACTTTTTCATATTTGCAGCTCGTATTTCCTAATTGTTCTTATTTCTACATAGACCTAATTCGAAAAGTGAATGTTTACCGTGCAAAACGTAGAACATAAAACGGAGAACATCTATCTTCTTGTTATTCTAAAGAAATAAAATGCGAACAGTAGCTAGAGTTAATGTTGTCACAAGTGATCAGAGTATGCTTTTTCGACCTTCTCACTCTCAGTGATCATAAACCGGGTATAAATATTTGGATTTTCGAAAGTTTATCATAAACAGGGTCTAGAAATTATGTGTTTCTGCGAATAAATGTGTGAAGCTTGAGCTCAAAATCTGACAAACAGGGTATGAATTCCCGAGAATTTTTCTCATAAACAAAAAGGTTCGAGTGTCTGGGCGGAACCGGCCTCGGGGGCGGATTAAGGGCAGGGGCCCATAGCTCCCCCTCCCTTTCGTTGGCAACTATGGAAATATTTTATAAGACTAACACAGTTACCTTTTCCGCCCCCATCCTTCCAAAATTGCAGGTTCCGACTGACCGACTCTCTCTTCCGCCCTGCCCCTACCCAAACTTATGTTGAGTACTCCCCAATGTTGAGTACCCCCCGCCCCCCCTCTCCCGGGGGTTTCGGGTAGTAGCCCAAGTAGTTAATGTCATACCACGCTCATTCAAAGCAGCTCCGTGGGCCCTGGATAAGAATTTCGACAAATCATAACCACTTATAGTTGTCTGGCTCACTTACGGAAATGATGTCATCGAGAGACTTTTGTAGTCTTTCAATTAGGCTGAATATTATCAAGATTCTAATAGAATCTTGATAGAATCTCAAATTCTATGCAATCTCGAATCATTCATATGAGGACATACTTGCTGGGCAGATGGAGTCAGTACGTGTACGCCAGTTGGTCCGGCAATCGCCGGACTGACTTCCCGAAAAAATAGAAAAGTTATGCAAAATAGACTACAATGTAACAAAAATTTCAAAATACTTTCGGTCTGAAAATGTTGCAAATCGTGTTTTAGAGGTGTTGCTGATTTCAATTTTTCCGGGGGAGCATGCCCCATGTAGGGGCAGGGTGGAAAGATATCATGTCTACGGGCAGGGAGGGTCACGTATTTTGAGTCCTTTTAAAATTTCATATTTAATCCCCCCCCCTCTCCACCTCCACCCTTACCTCCTGCTAATTGGTGACCAGTCCCTTGCTACTTATGGTACATGTAGCTTTGCGCCCATGCCCCGGGCCCGACTTTGCATTATTCACGATCACCTGCCCGAAATAATTTGAATTGTTTGACAAACAGACCACTTATTATTTGGAAAATGAAATTGGAAATTCTCTACGTTTGCGAAGCATTAGAAGAGAATTGGTATTCTGTTCGCTATTGTATAGCCGCCAGTTTCATGAGAATTGTAAGAGCGGAAATTTAGTGCGCTGACCAGTATGTGGAAAATTCGCTTGCTTGTGATGTCGTGCGTGTATATCAGCGGTGATTATTCGGTTTGTAGGCCTCTCGGCGCTACTCGACAGTTTTACTTTGATCGTTATCAAACTTTCGATTGTATTGTTTTCAAAATTGGGATTTTAATCGCGCATTATTAATAATCGTTATTAGATCTGTTACGGTGTGTGAATCAGAAGGATTGTACTCGCGCTATCGCGAGACTAATCATATTATTTATTATGCTCTCAGTTAATTGTATTTCCGCGTTTGTTAGGACGGGACACAAGTCGGTGGAGTTGTAAATTGCTTCTCCAGGGGATAAGGAGCATTGCATGGGGGGTGTTGGCTCTGGGCTGGAGAATGCGTTTCCCAATTTTTCCCTACAGGGGCTTTTTAGGGTTTTTCGTATCCCCGCGATGCTCCAGTTTGTACTACTTGTACGTGTTGAACGAAAATAAAGAGTAGCGGCCGACCAAGCCACAAGTACACCGTTACAATTTGTCAGCGTTGTGTTTGTCAGGGGCGTGTTGTTGAGAACAGAACATGAGGAATCTGTCGTTCTACACGTATAATTTACCAAATTGACCCACTTGATCTTGTGAGTTAACACTGTAAACCAATTTAAAGGCTTTTGTTTAAATCTTTCTTTGATTTCCAGTGCAGAAGCGGCGATATTTTTCCTTTTTGGCGCTCAGAAATGGCGGAAACTTTCCCTCCAAGAAACAAATGACAACAGCGAAATTAACTCGATGACGTCACATTTTGGTTTTGGTCGACCCGAGAGGGTCACATGACCTTCATCGTTCGCGTAGAGAGATTCTACGGTTTCATCTGTCCAGTATTCGTTAGGTTCGTGGGGAGGGACGGGAACTAACTAAGACTACCTCAATGGTATGTTCGAAATCGAAATTGAAATACTTCGTTATACATTATATATATTATGGAATGTAAAGAGATTCCTGAAAAGAGCAAATAGTAATTCTATTTAAATTTTCGGACACAATTTTCTTTATGGAAATATGGTAAAAATTATAGCCCGCCTTTCAAAACGCTTTTGCGAAACAAAGCGCCTTAAGGCTATCAGAACCTACCTCGTTCTTCATTTTTGGGCGAGTTATTCGCAATCTGAAATTCTTTTAGCCCGCGCATTCCAGGTTGCCACTTATGATTTTCATTTAAAATCAGCGCTTTGATCTTATTTTAACTAGCACATATACAGTCCCAACATATAGCTATAGCCCGGAATCTTTTTTTTGGAGGGGGAGGGGGGAGGGGGGCTATTTTTTTTACCGATTCTTGACTAGGAACTACCGTAAACGGCCTGACTAACCGATCTAGGAGCACGGATAGGTTTTGACCCATTGTACTCCTTAAAGTGGCATATTATGCTCCGAGCAGTTATAGTGCTCGAAATTTTGTCAAATTAGGCCAAAATGAGGCCAAAATTATCAAATTCTGCTCCTGGTTTTCAAAAACGTGCTCACGAAATGACAACGTTTCTGTGTATATAGCAATGCAAAAACGACTCCAAATAATAACAATGTTTACATGTTTGTCAAATTTGACTAAGTTATAAATTTATAAGTGACTTACAGCAGTTGGTCTCGGCAGTGGATAATAGCTGCTCGCGTGTCTGCAAGGCTTAATGTCTTAAATGACTTCGTTTAAAAATCACACTCAGATGTACAATAATCCAAACTATAAAACTATAACACTGAAAGTCTCAACGAAACAGACATACCCCTCAGTCTAACTTTAAGTCATTCTTTCAATAAACAAGTATAAGAACATATTAGTGCTATATAGATAACATTTTAACCGCAACACTCCTTCATCGTATCATTCCTTTGCACTTCTGTCAGCTTCTGTTAAACTGGAGCTATAGACTGTGCACGCGGAATTCACCAAAATGGGCCTGTTAAAGAGGCAGTCAAAATACTCTCTTAAACAAGCCACCTCTTAAACAATGTTTTTAAAGCATTGCACTTTAGTAACTGGCCGTCATACCTCATTCCTTAGACTTACACATTCCTGGTCGAACACTGAGGTCATCTAATGAGAGGACATTAAAAGTACAAAAGTTCAAAATACAAACGTGCACTAATTTTAAACGTTACATTCCTAAGATATATACAGTTTAATGAATACTATAGACAACTACATGACAAAGTTAATTACAAAGATTGTTATGCAACCTAGTTTGCTTGATCTGTGCGCAGTCAGCTTTATTAATCCACTTCAGTTTTGTTGACGAACGCTGGTTAGTTACATCATAGCTGCTCCCGGAACACCGTTTCTAGATCTCATATATGGATGTGGAAGTTGCTGCAAACAAACGTTAGGGTAGATCAGTTAGCAGAAGGTCGACGCTACGCTCTTTCTATGACTACGAGTTGTTATAACTGTACAAATATTCACGTGCTCTCATTGGCCAAAATAGGTCACGTGGTATACTCCCGGATCGATGTCCTTCGTCCGATAGAAAGACAACGCAATAGACAAGAAACTTGTTTCATACTAATTAGAAACAATAACATTTTGCGGAGTCACCTCGTGAGGGATCACAACTCTTGTGGTGAACTATTTTGATTGATTGTGTTTGAGCTGTTTTGAATTGGCAACATGAAAATTTTCGCTCGATTGGGTTGTAAAATAAATAAACCCCTTTGCAGCTTACTGGTCTGTTGGGGTGATATTCTACCGATGGCTGAGAGATGGTCCTTGAAACTTCACAATTGCTCTCGCAGCTTAACTTCTCGGGATTTCTTTTTGTTTTTCTGACCATCTCTCAGCCACCGACCGAATACCATTTTTCTTCGCTCTGGAAGACTGGGCCTTGGAGCTCAGCGAAGAACGAAGAAAAAACGGGATCAGAACTGGACGAAAAACAAACTTGCACCTAGATTTGCATGTTTGGTCACTTACTTCATGAACTCAGGAGCCCTGTCCATAACTTTCTCAAAATCTACGTACGATAACGAGCCACTCTCGTCCAAGTCTGCCTCTTCAAGGAGCTATCGAATTTTAAAAATAGGTGAAAATCAATTTATATCCCTGTTTAGATTTTGCAGACTGGGGAGGGAGAGCCATATCAATACCTCTTCAAAAAAGGAATCATTTAACTTTATCTTATATGAGCTTGTCACGGCCGGGGGGGGGGGAGAGGCAGAGAATGTGCCCGCGGCCTGCAGCTCGAATACTATTAAAGGGACCACGATGAAACTTGGAGAGTACGTTGAAATTCTCAATCTAAGCAATTCGAATTATCTTTGTTGGACGTATGACGTCATATAACGTCATATAGCCACCATATTGGAATTTTGGCGGCCATCTTGGTGGTCATCTTGGATTTTTTATGACATCAGAAAAAGGTCTTACTTGACTCAAAATTAGTGAAAAACTGTTGGAATGTACTTTAGTTAGAAAAAACTGCGTTTTCACAGAAAAATAGCCTGAAAGTTTAAATTACGAGAAAAATTCAGCTTGATTTAAATTGATTTGCAAAGCAAAAACTCACTTTTTCAACGACATACTCTACTTCATCGCTTGTGAGTTCACTGGCAGTAATGGAGCGTATGGTTTGTCGAAGGTCTTCCTTGCCCAACTGTTGGTCACCGTCGAAGTCTACAGCAGAGAACAAAACACCTTCCCCATAATAATAATAATAATAATAACAACAACAACAACAACAATAATAGTTATTATTATTATTATTGTTATTATTCAAGTAATAATAATAATATTAGTAAGTAATAATAACTAATAAAGTTTATGTAGCGCTATATCAGTAACATCTAATAGCGCTTCAAAAAATACGTAAAAGTAAAAAAAAAAATATTAATTAATTATAAACAATATTAATACGTAAGCTAAAAAATTATTCGAATTATATGCCAAAGTGAACAAATCGGCTTACAGACGTTTCTTAAAAAATGCAAACGATCTGCTCTCTCTGTTTTCTAACGGAAGTCTGTACAAGCTCGTTAATTTGCCTTCCCTGCCCCAAGCTTTGCCTTTATTCATTTTGCATTTCAGTTTGCTTTATGCAAACAAACTATCCATGCCTAGTGTTGAATGCTACAAAATGGATGATTTGAAATTTGGCGCTTTCAATTTTCCGCTTTTTGCGAGCGCTGTTCTATTTATTAATTTCACAATTCAAGGCAAACAAATGACCAACACGTTCCACAATCAATAAAGTTACAAAACATTACAGTAAGAAAGGCTAAGGGAATATTAACCAACAAAAAATACAAACACTCGACTTCTATGAATATACTAGTAAAAGTTGGTTTGAATTAAAAAGAAATCTCGGCTGTTTATGATTGTCTTTTAGAATTACGAAAAATGTGAAAATGGCTATTTTTCAATTCAAAATATATCATTGCATTTTATATATAAAAAGTAGCCTATTTGGAGAAATAAACGAAACGGAAGAGAAAAGAAAAGAAAAGAGAAGAGAAGAAATACAACGAATTGTTTATGAATTGCCTTTTAGAATTACGAAAAATGTGAAAATGGCTATTTTTCAATTCAAAATAAATCATTACATTTTATATACGAAACTTATTTAGTGACGGATGACAAATGCCATATGTACATGTGCGACAACACATAATTATAGAATGCAATAAATCGGTTACGTTCTGGGTCGAATTCACAAACTGTTGGAACTCAGAAAATACACCTATTGTAAATCTCCAACATAATAATAATAATAATAATAATTTATTCAGGCTTTCCAAACCATTAGTTTGGCTCTTCATCCATATAGAATAAGAATAATATATGCCTTAAAACTACTATAATAAAATGAGATCAGCTATCTAATTGATTAACAAGGATAAGAGTAAATATATGCTTTAACAACGTAACTACCATAATAAAATAAAATGCTTTAAAAACTATTGGTTAATTGAGGAGACTATATCTATGATTTAAAAAAAGAAATGTGCTTATAATTATTGTTGCCTATCTTTTGGGTATTCTTTATGGACTAAGCCAAGCAAAAATCCAATGATGCAATAAATGACTGCATACTTGTAGCAAAATATATATTTACGCAAGCGCAAATAAACAAGAAGAGCACGTTTTCAATATTTTTGTCATGTTTCTGAAAAACTAGCTAAAACTAGAAAAAGGAACCTTTCGAGACCGTGTGAACATTTAGTACTCACTGCACATGCTTCCCCACTACACTAATGTAAATTTCTGTAAAATAGTTTAGCCAAATGTAAAAGATGTAAATGAAAATATTAAATTTAAATTTTTAAAAAAAACTGAAAAAAATATTGACAATCCAACGATGAAAGAGTCGAATTGACGTCCATCTGGTAAGGTAGTATCCATGATGACAAAAGGCAATATTAAAGTGAAGTTGCGATGACTAAAGTCTGTTAATTGTTTTCAATAGGGAATGAGTGCCTTGTGTGACGCCGAAATCTTGATCAAAGTGAGACAATTTTTCTTTAGGAAATGCCACGCGTCCGCAATAGGCGAATTATATCACGGTATTGTTAGGCAATTTTTTCAATGATCGGCAAAATGCGTTAAATATAAAAAAATCTACTTCATATAATACCGTAAAAGTCCCGAAAGCAACGACCCCCTCTTAAGTAGGGACAAAAACACTCCTGGGTACTTCCTATTCATTAATGGCTATTGTTTAGTGTACGTCTGCGTGAAATTGACTCGATCCAATTCAAAAAATAGCAACAAAACAACAATTCTATTTCACTTTAACTCGGTTTGATGATGGGAGTGCGAAACATTCGAAACAAAAAAAACTGGCGGATGTTTATAAAATCAATATATCACTTTTTCTCGAATGTTTTCGTGAGTCATGATATATTTCTTAACATATTTTGGCACCCGAAAGTAACAACCTCCTGAAAGTTATGTCAACAAAGGGTTGCTAAATCCAAAAGTAACGATTTTCGTTACTTTCGGGACCTTACGGTACAAGCAAAAATCTTCCTTAAGCGATGCAAATATGGTACGAATAGCTTACTTTGACGACGACTGAAACATATATTACAGCTATGAATGCTGAAGTGGAAGCATTGTTGGTGCGAAGGATCAATTATCTACTAAAGTAACCGAAACCCTTAAAACGTGTTGTTCCTTGACAATGCTTTTGTTGAAACGGTTTCTTAGTGTCAAATTTAATCATTCTTAAAGGCAGCAGTTTTGCATGGAACATTCGTAATGTTATAGTTCCATTAGAGATACAAAAAATACTGTTTCGTTAAAACTGATCAAGCAAAAATCTTTCGCATTATTGCATGCTTTTACTTACCAAATATCTTGAATGCATACTTCGCCTTTAGTTCTCTTGGGGCCTGCAAGATGGAAAAATTGAAATGAAAAGAATTAAATCAATTGACTGTGTATCTAGTAGCGGTTGGGTAGTTCTGTTCAAGTCCATCTTTTTCATCAGCTGCATTTCATCTGCATTACATCAGCCTAAAAACTGGTTCAATTGCATGCATCTGCACGAAATGTAAGGTGGCGGGAGCAAAGGTAAAATAGACCCTGGGAGACATTTTCAGAAACCTTTGACAAATCTTTGGAAGTGTTAAAAAAAAAACTGGCAAATAGTCGGAAGGTGTTTAAAGCGCTTTGGAACATATTTCAACAATAAATCTACATTTTATGAAAATCCTCGGAATTTATGGGAATCAGACTTTTTGGAAATGTTCCAAAGGGCCCAAAAATATTTTGAAAGCAAAATATCTTCGCCAGTGTTCAGGAGGACGCACATATTCTTGACAGGAAGTCTGAAACAGTGAAACATACTACCCGTTGCATTCTTCAAAATATACAACGGCTTTCCTGCCTTCTGATTGGCTGTATTTTAAGATAGAGGGACGCACCGTGTCGCTGAATACTGACATCATGTTAAGGAAATCATCGAATGTCAAGGAGCCATCTCCATCCTGAGAAAACACTTCACAGACCCGCCGTCGGAAAGGATTTTCCTACACAAGAAATCAAAGCGCGTTTAACACTTTTAAACAAAGCTGGTAGTAAACTCACTTAGAAACACTAAGTAAAGATGTTGCGATTGAAGGGTATCAGTTTGATATCTGCACAACATTGTTTTCAAAACTATTCTTCTGCCAGAATTACAGCTGATTCAAAAATGTTTATCTCGTTCACCACATTGTACATTCCGTCATTGTGCACTGGTATACACTTTGTACTTATTACACTTTTTTTATTAAGAACCAGTAAAATTTTGCTCAGGCTCAGTGTTCCTATTTTTTTCACCAATTTGAGCCTCAAAATGTTGTTACTTTGTTCTTAACTGCCAGATATCTTTTAATGGCTGAAAATCAACTAAAATGCCTTTAGGTGCTTTTGTATGCTCTGTTTTTCTTGTGATTTGAGGCCGACAATGCATGTGTATTGTACAGTACAGCACAGTACTTGATACAGTTGGAGTTTATTTATATTAAAATAAACAGTAACAACACTTATATTTACTGTGTGATGCTGAGACTGATTGCTTGTTGCGTTTCACCATTTTTATTACATTTATTCAGTTTTTTTTCTTACCATTTTCATTTCAGCCTCAGATTGTTCTTTTAAGAAATTAAAATTTGTTCTTATTTTTCAGGCGATTTGCGCCTCACTGTTCTTATTAAGTTTGTTCTTAATAAAAAAAAGTGTAGACCTTGTATATCTAATACAACTTTCTTAAGTATTGAAATCATAGTAGTAATACGATTACTGTACTATTATAGCCACAATACTGAGACCCATCGGTAGATTTAAACCGCAACAAGACCTTGTAGATTTTAGTTTATTTGCAATTTATTTTAATAATCGGGGAATGAACCAGTTAGTTGAAAGTGTTTCTGTTTTAGCTACTTTTTCTTTTTCTGCAACTATTTCGTTTGACCCAATCCAGAAGTAAACAACAGAACGGAAAGTTTCTAAAGTGT
>JAOEHT020126953.1:0-12404 GCA_025448195.2 Parazoanthus atlanticus
AGGATTTCGCCTCTTATCCATGTTCTCACACTTGCAATTGCGAAAGTCGATCAGAATGATGCTTGTTTTGGAACATTTTTGTTTAGGTTTGTCTAATCTGGGTGGATTTTCCAAAAGGTGACTGCGCGCGATAAGCGGTGCGATTAGAAGGGATCCCCGCCCTTCCCATCTGATCTCTTTTAAGCTCTTTATAAAATCCATAACTCATTGAATATCCAAAAGTTCCTGGACATTTTGAGAGAAAGCGAAATCTAGAAAGGCGCTAACGTGTCTGCTAATCGATTTAGACCGGAAACGAGAGGTGCAAGTCGCGTGTTTTAAACAAAACAAGGTTTAACTGAACTGACGGGAAAACGCTGTTTAAAATCACGCTATAATACATTATTTCAACGGCTCTTTTTGCGCAAACAATATAGATTAGAAAAAAATTGTTACGCTAAAATGCAAGATCTTGAAAGTCCCAGTCTTTTTACAAAATACGCATCAAATTTGGAGAAGGCAAACCGAAATTACGGCGGTTTGAAGTTAGGCGATTTTCTGAGAAAATGAGGCCAGTTTTGTCCAACTTTAGCAGACACCTTTTGAAAAATGCGGCCAGATGACAACTGTGAGCAGATTGCTTTTAGGATTTCGCCTCTTATGCATGTCCTCACTCTTGCAATTGCGAAAGTCGATCGGAATGATGCTTGTTGTGGAACACTTTTGTTTAGGATTGTCTAATCTGGGTGGATTTTCCAAAAGGTGACTGCGCGCGATAAGCGGTGCGATTGCAAGGGATCCCCTCCCTTCCCAACTGAGGTCTTTTAAGCTCTTTATAAAATCTATAACTCTTTGAATATCCAAATCTTCCTGGACATTTTGAAAGAAAGCGAAATCCAGGAAGGCGCTAACGTGTCTGCTAATCGATTTAGACCGGAAACGATAGGTGCAAGTCGCGTGTTTTAAACAAAACAAGGTTTAACTGAACTGGAGCAGTTTTTCTGGTTGTGAATCAGGTAAAAGCTTCCGCAAGGAACACCCGTGTCTTTTTATGGCCATTGTTACTCATAGCTTTGTCACAAAAAAGAATTTATCTCACGCCGTGCCAATGAAGTTCTTGGACAATAAACACTCCAGTTCACGTTGGGTAGTCAATACAATGCTAAATTACTGAACAACTGCTAACAAATCGAAAGAACCATGTGTTCACGCGTAGTATTCGCGTACCAAAACAAAACCATTCGAATGAAAAACCGTTTTCTTTTCATCGATATGAACTAATTTTGACTGAGAATTCACTGATTTCTTTGTGGGAAAGCAATTGATTTATAGAGCATGTATAATCATACTGTAAACAGAAAACACTACTCACACCGCATTTTGCAGGTCTTTTTACATTTTACCTAATAGCTGGATAAAGGCAAGACGTCTGGGATACACGTTGGACAAAGTTTCAAAATACTCTTTTACGCCTTCAAAACTGAGCTGAAGTTCATTTTTACTCAAGGTTTTCTCTTTTTCTTTTTAAACTTTCGGAACAAATATTTGTTTTCCAGAAAAGTACTCTGCACTATATTGCCAGCAGAAACATTAATTCAAACGGCTTAATTGGACTAAACTTGCTGAAACAACTTATTTTAATTCCTGTTGCGGTTTTCTGTGTCATTTCAACTTACTGTCTAGTTGAGTATAATTTTGACACATTTCCACAAGGATTAAAATTGAAAGGCGTTAACTGCTCACGTGTGAAGTCTTCGCTTCCTTCCCATTTTTTGCGATGTACAACACATGCAACGCTCTTGGCTGTTAGATATATAGAATTCTCTCCAAATAGCTTTGTTCCAACGTACTTTTTTGTTTCTCAAAGGAAGTGTTGATTAAACAATTAATCTTTGATTGAACGATCTCAGTTATGGAAACTCACTTAGTTGTTAGTATGAATACGTCTTTAAAAACTGTTCACCAAAATGTAAAAGCCAAAGACTTATCAAGAAAGCTGTTCAATCGGAAAACTAGGATAAAACTGAAGAAAAACTATTTTTGAAGGTTTTGAAAACTTTCTCAATTGTGCTGCGAACCGTACCATTTCTCGGATACGTTTTGAATGTTTGAAAGGCAGAAAGAAGTGGGCGGTGTCACAGATACAATGCGTGTACGTTTTGAAAACAATCTTTTTTTAAAATTATTATTATAATTATTTTTTATTTATTTATTTATTTTTTAAAACAATCTTATTAGCAGTAAGCATTTTCTGCTGTCTATTAATCGTGTTTAGTCTGAGTGTGTATGTTTTGATAGTATAAAATGAATCTGTCAGTTTCTGGAACTATAAATTATTTGTCTCATGACCATAGTCGTTTGCAACGACCAATTGCCGTTTTATCGTATTTCATTAAAATCACGACGCCACTGCTTGTTGAGATTCAGTGTAGTCCAGCTTTTGTAAAATTTACTGAGTGCACCAATCGTTTTGTTTTCAAAGGATAATATTTCTTTAACAACAATATTTTACAGGAGCTCTCTAAGTAAGAGTTAAATCAGAGAAATACTAAACCTGCCCGAAGTGGAGAGTCAAGTTTCTCTACTTGAGCATGCCTTCATGATTGCAATTATTCTCACATTACGGGCATATTACCGACTTAAAAAAGGGTAAATCTTCTTCAAGTCAAAAGAAAACAAAGTTGTCACGGATAGCCGATAGGGTGAACTATTGCTATCTCAATGTAATAAGGCGCGTAGTACTTTTAATCGTGTCAACTTCCTTTTTCAATGCTGTGCTATGTGGCTTGAACAATAGAGTCTAAAAATACGCTGCAAGTGCCTTGGAGAAGAAATGGTAAAACATTTCGGCCACAGGTGCTCCAGTTGGAATAAATACCTCTGTCAGTGTCCAGATTACCGTTTCTCACGTTTCTTGTTTAAAACGTTGTATCTGTTCCCACTCACAGTAATGCAAACTGATAAAATCACATCAATGTTTCGCTGTGTAAAGAAGAAGTTTTGGAACTTCAAGAAACCTAGCCTTCGCCTTACACAGCGGGATACTTTTGGAATGTGTATCTCACACATGATTCTTGTCACTTCGATCCAAGTTTAATCATGACAAATTGCTACCTCAGGGAAACAAACGTGGCTGAGTTATTGAGGGCGATGATTACGTTGTGATTTAATGATGGAAAGCTTGCACCTTAACGCCAGAAAGCACGCTCTTTCTTCAGTCTACAAATACAATACCTTCATCTGAAATCGGTGTGAACACTAATAATGAACAATCTATGACAATGATTTTGGCGTGTGTTAACAAAATGAATTCTCTCGGTTAACTCAATTGCTCGGGAATCTTTGTAATTATCACACAAACTCAGATAATCTGACACAGAATGCTACAGCTTCCTCTAAAAGAATTCCTAATTTGTACCCCACAGACTTGTTAAAACTTAGTATATCAACATGTTTACTGTCAGTAATTTTCCTACAAGAGAAGGTTTCAACCTTTGCACGTTTGTCCAAAAGTTTGAATTCATTTGCTGCACAAAAAGGCCTTCTCCTAGTAGTGCAGGTGTAAATCTAAATATAATTACGAAGAAAAGCACCACTTATCCTCGTCAGGAGCTAGCCACACGTTGCTGCAGGCAAATAAAATCGTTCGAATGTCCAAAATATTGAATCACCACCTATGTCCTGTCCCAGTTATTTTTGTCGTCAACACATGCACGTTGTGAAATGAATCAGCGAGTACTTGAGCAAATGGTTCATCTCACGGAAAAATCGATGCTCAGCTGGCTAAATGATAGAACGATCCGTAGCATTGTTAAGAAAAAAGTAATCATTTTTAAAAACAAATAAGATTGTATTCATGAACCCTTTTGCACCTCTCTCACACCCATTGTTACCTTTGAATTTTGGAGTTTGTTCAGCCACGAGTTTAATAGAAGTTATTGAATTTCAGAGTCGTCTTTATTGCGAAACAAGTCATTTTAAACGATTTCGAAATAGCATTCCGCAAAAGCGTTGATTCCATATGTAGTATATATACATTAATTAATTAAACTGATCTTTCGGTCTAACCCACAGATAAATGATTTATTGAATCTGCACCGCATACAACACACAATAGAGGAGGGGGGCTTACTTACTAGACCAAATTAACTAAGTTCTGCATCTAAAACCCGTCTCACCAATATCTTTAAAAAAATCTAAACTGTTGAGAAACGATTTAGAGAATAAGGGACCATTAATCAAATCAAAAAGTGTAATCATTATTAAAAAGCTAAATTTAATAGCACAAAAACAGTGAGCCCTCATAATAGAGGCAAAGTCCAGACTGTTTAGACTTGGCACGAGGAACTTTGAAGTCTGTCAATTTTCTACAGGTGCACTCGCTGTTATTCATTCAGATCAGGTGCCAGAAGCATATAAGAACTCCTTTGCAACGCTCAGTGTGAATAATTGCAAAACCTAACTCACTTCAACATGGAGAACACCTTGCGCAGTTCCGAGGGCGTTCTTTCACTTGCTGATAATCTTTTGCTGCCGAAATCGGCAACCTGTCCGCCAGATGGGCCCAGATTTCACAACGAGTCCGACTCCGATTATGCCAAAGCGATCTACAACTTAAGACCCAGATCGACAACACCGGGATCTGTTTCGCCGAAGTTCGAAGATGAATTACCACAAGCTGTTAAGCATAAGAGACCACGAAATTCTCTCAAGAAGAGGCTTTTGGTCAACGCCCGAGAGAGAGAGCGCATGAGAGTGCTAAACCAAGCTTTTCAAAGCCTGCGAGACGCTTTGCCTTGCTACATTGCAGACGGTCATATGGCCAAAATAACAACTCTACGTTTGGCCATAAACTACATCAAGGCCTTGACTGAAGTGCTCAAGAATGATCCAGCTCCGATATCTTGCCTGCCATCCGGAGTTGCGTCTTCATCAGATACAGCTAGGACGTTTGCGACTATCATCACAGAACACATCAAAATAACAACAGTGTCTTGAGGGTAAGTTTTCCTGTTTTTATCGGTTACGGATGCACTAAAATACCCAAACTGAAATAGCAGAAAAATATATTTAGAATGTTGAGTCAGCCAAGATTTTGGGTCTTATCGCATAAAATGGCATCATACTCTTTAAATACCTTTAACTTTACTTCGGGGATATTTCTGTGAAAATATTTCATATCATCAGCACGTACATTGAGAACATAGTTACATTAATTCTTAATAAACTCAAGTTAGTTTGTAATCCGTGTTTTTTTGGAATAAATTGACAACACAAACCGTGAAATGCATATTAAAAAACCTCGCAACGATGGAAGAAAACTAATGTGCTGTTCTGTATAGTTCGAGATGAAAACTTAAAGTTTTTTCCTTTCCTTTTTAATAACAGTAAAATCTATTCATTCCAGATACACGTTTTCCTGCTATTGCTTGTAAAATTGGTTTTATCCAACCAATTGACTTGAATTGAACCAAATAAAGCAAAGTTTAAAACTTCCGCTTTACACCGAATCAAAGTATAGACAAGTGGTTTTGTTTTTATCAAAGCTGGTAAAAGTTTTGATTATTTTAAAAATTCAACAAGCATTTACGATCTTCTGTATCAGAGATGATTTTACAAAACGATGACAAACACGCTTCGATTTATTTTACTCTCATCTAAAAAGTGCTAATGAAAAAAACAGTCAGTAACTCTCTTATTTTATTCTTTAGGAAAGACAAGGAGGTGTTGGCAAGACTGACTGAACATGAATGAAAAAGTCCAGTTTAGTTAATAGCAACAACTGTTAGCGTTGCTTGGAGCAACCTCCAGCCAGATCGGTAATATCGGACTGCCTCGTATTCACTTACGATATTTATCAACAAAGGAGAAACTGTAGATAGCGAGTTCTGTGTAGTTATCGAGAAGAAAACAAGTTAATAATTCAGACGTCGGTTTGTTTGAACCCGGGAAGTTCCGCGTATACACTGTCCCCACCTGAATTTCTATTTGAACCGCATGTTATCTGATATCCTAAAGATAAACGCAACCCATAAAATAAAACCACAAATACAGAAATAAAGCAACTAGCATTATCCTTGACTTTTCCTATCATGCCCGCCAAATTTCTCGTTTTTTGTCTATGCAATATTTTCTGCCACTCGTTCGTTAACAGTCGTTTTCGCCTCATATCTCGGTCAATATAGAGACTATTTCTCGTTTAATGTACAGGAACTGTAAGCATATAAAATATAAATATATCGACTTGTGTACAAATAGAAAGCTTACAGTTAATAAAGGAAAACACATTTTATTTGCCTGACTGGACAACCTGATTAGTTTTAGTCGTAGATTTACGCCAGCTAATTTCGGCTTTTTTCATAAACTTAAAAATCTTTCCCACGAAAATTAACTTGTCATCCAATTGCGTACAAATGAAGAGCTTATGGCTATTTAATAAAACCTAGTGGACTTAAAAGATATCTTTAGTTAACACCTTTATGGGTTTTGTATGCATGTTATGTTCTGCCAAACTCAATTTAACTTGACGTGTTTAAAATACTGGTCGACGTTTTGTTTGGGCAAGTAGGTGGTAAGACGAAGAACAATTTCGTATTTTTCGGCAGAATTAGCGCGAACACTCAGAGTTTCTATGCAGTTAGTAATCTTAGAAAAATCGTCTTTTTAGGCCTTTTGTTCGGGCACAGATTAAAAGGCAAACACAACTAAAAACCGTTTAATATTAACTACGGCTACATATTAGCGAAATGTCATCAGAAGTCCAGCAAATTCTGTGACTTTGCTTTCCATATTTGCGACAGCATGTCAAAAACAAACTCCATTGTCTGAAAGTTCATTAAAAATATCAGCGGGTGTATAACTGTTGGAAGCTCCATTAAAAGCATTCAGTAACGCTAATTCGATCGGCACTTTTTGTAATGTATTTCGGGTTTTAATGAAAACATTATAAAGAAACCGCCTCTTCACAATGTTTTATGAAAGTAGTATGGAGTAAATCTCCGATAGTCCAATAGTGGTCAAAGTTTTTTGCTCTGCCGATTTCAATATTTTGTGGTTAATTAATATTTATGTTCTCATATGATCGAACAAACTTAAAGTCACGCACAGTAAGTTTAATCAATGTTATCTCCTTTTACTTTATACAAACTTGACTTTTGCACACGTAGAGCAAAATGTTAACTAAAAGATAGCTGGAAATATTTAATAGTGTTTATACCCTACCACGTAACCCAATGACTTGTTGTTACGTTTTCTAAAATAAACAAATTCATGAAAGGCATAAGTTTATTCACAAGCTCTTTGTTCAAATTACACAGTCAACGGCTTATCAAACAGACTTCTATACAACCAGTTTTGTCAATCGAAGCTACAAAAATTTCACGGAATTTTGCCATAACTTTTTAACGAATTAAAATTGTTACATTTACTGCAGAAAAACAATCCGTTTTCTTGCCGTTTATGAAATCTTAGGAAACAAGCTGCAAACACGTTCCTGCCAAATTTATAACCTAGCTGCTGGAGACTTCTAGAAACAAAAGGAATTATTTTAACAATGATGTATAACTGAAAAGATCGACTTGCCATCTCCTTTTGCTGAGACTTAGGGGCGGAAATCGATTAAAATTGAAATTGAGAAAATGTGACAAGTTAACGTTTGATTCTGAAGCAAATGCCACACATTTATTCATTCTTCAGTCAAAAATTAGACTCCGCCCAAACGGGATAAACATGAGATCTTTTTGTGAACAAATATGATAAATCTATAAAACGGTCCAGCGTTTGTACTGCGTTTTTTTCCATGAGTTGCGTTCATGTTTCATCATACCGTTCTGGAAAAACTGCTGGGTTAAACATTTTGGACAGAAAGTCATTCCCGAATTGTCTCGTAAAAAGGAATGTTTAATTCTCGCATATAAACCATATGCATAGGTCACAAATATGGGGAAATAGTAATAAAATAAATCATGCAATGGTTACAGATATGGAAAATAAGGATAATCCTATTCAATGCTTTTCAGATTAAGAATTATTTATAAATGCATTTTCAGATTCAAAACGCAGTTTGTAATGATTAAAAGTTCACGACAAAGCGTAAAACGGTTGAAGGAAGGCTATTTATGCTACAATTACTACGATCAATTATAAATTTGAATACATCAGCATTACCTTTTAGGGATTAAATAACATGAACAGTAAGTGCTTTTGTAGTTTGTTATTCATACTTTGACAAAGGCAAGTAGAGACTCTTGGGCAGTGAGTCTTAATGAGACTTAGCCGGCTAAAGCGCATTAAGACGTCTACGTTATGAATAATTTTTGATTTTTAGAAACTTATTTTCTTATGTTTTTATTAATAAAATTTTACATCAATTAGCGCTTTCTCACGAGTTTTGAGTGAGAAGAAAGCAAGAAGTAAGACCCATCTAAATGATAACTTTCCTAGCTTAGCTCAATTCTAGGGTAGCGTTATTAGATTTGTTACCCTAAAAGTAGATATTCAGTAGGATTATTTCTAATTTAGTGTTTTCGAGATCAGAAGCTAGAATTATATTGGCACACGGAAAACTGCATATTCAGCGGTATTTTTAAACACATGTTGAGCAACTGATATAACTCGAAAGCTCACAGACAAGTTTGACTGTTGCGTCCGTCAAACTGAGTGTAAACGTAAACAGGAAGAATTAAGCTTTGTGTTGCGTAAGCAGAATAGCCAGAGGCATTTTAGTGTTAGCGACGTTTGATCGTGAAATGCACGAAAGACAAAATGAATTCAAGAAGAATTTAAACATGTAACTCGAAAGCGAACCGGTCATTTTGCGAAGAGGGCAAAATACTTTGCGTTGATAGGTTAATAACGGGGTCGTTTTTTCTTAATTCAGGGGCAGAATTGCTTGCATTTGATGGGTCCGTTGGTTACTTAGCAACCCCACTTTAAGCGGGATTTACATGCTACGATTTGATGGCCGGATTTGTATTAAGAAAATGTATGAAATCCAACTTTTGTGACTAGATATTGAGCTCCGAATGGCTGTGCAAACACAACAGGTGTTATTTTTTGCTGAAACATAATTATCGACTCAAACAGGGCCGACAAATCGTTGTGTGTTTACAAGTTCCGCTTTACCAACCTAGAATTGAAATAAGCAACAATGGTTTCCTGCTTTGCCGAAGCAGACGAACACGAAATTCAGTCTCTTTGCTATAAACAAATACTCGCATTGGGCTCGTGAAATTAAAGATAAATTTCACTTGTGTTTTCAGAGTTTCCAAATTGCCCTCGTCGCTTTACCGACTCGGACAATTAAGCAAAATTTTAAAAACACGCATGAAATTATTTTTTAATTTCACGAACCCATACATATTTGAAGAATCTTTTTTCATGAGTTAAATTAATAAAATGAAAGAGTTAGGGTTAATGAATAATGTTAGGTTTAGGGTTGAGGTTAGGTTTAGGATTTTGAGGTCAGGATTAAGATTAGGGTTGGGTTTCGGACCTGCAATTTAGAACTTGAAATTTGACTCAGTTTGACTCATTAGAGTTAGAGTTAGGGCCAGCTAAGATGAGGGTTTGTTCAGGTATATAGAAGTTTCACCAGTGGGTCATAAGGCCGACGCTTATTTCCGGTTCCATAGTATATCTGCGACTCCACCTGGACAGGACACTAATCCATCGCTGGTTAGCCCCCAGCAGAAGCTGGTCTCATTTATACAGCTGAATCGACTGGAACAAGTCGAGTAAAATGCCTTGCTCAAGGACACAACACAGTGGTCAGGCCGGGGTTCGAACTCACGACCTTTGGGTTACGAGCTAAACACGCTAACACTCGACCAGTACGTCGCTAATGTCCAATAAATATATTTTGTAGTACTGCAGGCAGCCCAAGCTTTGAGTTTGTCATTAAGCACAGATTACTAAAACTTTATATGGGAAGTACAGAATTATAAAACTTTGTATGGGAAAACATCGAGGTTTGTGTAACAGCAGAACAAATTGGTCGAAATGACACGAATAGAGATCACTTACCACATTTGTCGCTTCGATGTATCTGTAAGTAGTTTGGGGGCCATTAGAGGCACAGGAACGTCGATGTTCTTCCATACAAAGTCTTACAAGTCTGTAGCTTCCATATAAAGTCTTAGAAACCTGTTCTCAATTACAAACTCAAAGCTTGGGCTGCCTGTGGTAACACGAATAGTGGGAACTTTGGAATCTGACTGAGTGACTCACGACTCGTAAGACTTATGAAACAACGGCCTCATGCACATATCTGTCATATCTGTAGAAAAACCGTGTCGTAGAAGATTTGTTCTAAGTAAAGATTAAGGGGGCATTTAACTCTTGATCGAAGTTTCTGCATAATTTCGTCATATTTTGCCAATATCTCGGTTAAGATTCAAAGAATCAAAATTTTTGAATCATGGAAACCTAGTACGGTAGCTGAAAATTCACAAATACTTTGAGCATTTTTAGAGATAATTAGGAGCAAAAACGATGTTTTGAAAGTTGTTGATTTTGAAGGAAAAATCTTATGTGATTTTTGGATTTTTAGTAAGTTTAAATTAAGTTTTTGAGTTAATAGGGACTTTAAGAAGCTATTAGGGACTTTAAGAAGCTAGTACGGCTACGGCTCAGACAACGTCTATTGAAACCAGCTTTATGTTTTTCTGTTCTTTCGTTTGCCGCCTATTCTTTCTTATTGTTTCTTTTTTAAAAGAGTGCGATTCGACCGAACTGCAGATCCTGGTTGTAAAACAGAACTGATAGCAGAACAATTTGTGTATTCACGTTTACGTTCTCCAGAAACCCCAAAATCAATGGTTTTCACGTTGCAGTGTTGCACTCGACGGTCGCCAGCTGGTCAGTTTGATGCATGTTCACGTGCAGTGAATTGTTTTCGTTATTTCAACGTGAAAACCATTGATTTGGGGTTTCTGGAGAACGTAAACGTGAATACACAAACTGTTCCGTTATCAGTTCTGTTTTACAACCAGGGTCTGCAGTTCGGTCGATTCACATTTTTTCATAAAAAGGACAATAAGAAAGAATAGGTGGCAAACAGAAAGCTGGTTTTCAGTAGACGTTGTCTGAGCCGTAGCCGTACTACCTTCCCAAAGTCCCCATTTGATGGACGAACGCGAGCTCGTATGCTACCTGAGGAGTGGCACTTTCACGCTTAGGAATAGTGTTTTGTTGCGTTTTAACAACAATTTTCCTTGTTAAATCTCCCCCCATCCTCCTAATCGCCAATAAATCAAAGGATAAGCACCCTCTAGAGTGAATGTTTAAGTATCCTGCAACTTGCCTGCATTCTGGGGTGTTTGTTCGGACTACAATACAATACAACACAGCACAGCACAACACAACACAACACAACACAACACAACACAACACAACACAAAACACAACACAACACAACACAACGCAACGCAATACAATACAATACAATACAATAATTTGTTAGTTCTTCCAATTGGAATTTTTGTAACTAACTTACAATGTAAAAATCTGCCTAATCATTCAGACTGAGGCTCAACTACATATAGATTTATGTCAACCTCAAAAGCATTAGAAATAGAAAACAAATTTGAATCCAGATAAAAAACACCAGGTATAAGAAAAGTGGATTGGAATATTCCGGAATAGTAGGCCTGTTATTGGCACACTTGGGTCAGGTTGGATGGAAACGTAAAGCAAGATTAGCCGAGATTACTTAACTGCTAGCACTTGTTTCAAATGTGTCATCGAATATCCTTAAAGGCGAAAATGTTCTACGAGCAATTACGAAGTGACTGACCAAAAATATGGATAATACATGCGCAGAAACATATAGATAACTGTTTCTGGGAGCAACTGTACCTTCTTTGGAGGTCAGGAAAACCGCCCTTTTGCTGACAGGAGCAGGGGCGAAAGTTGGGTATCTGCCTCCTCAAACCAGAAGCCTCGGGTAGGTTGGGTTCCTAAACCTTGGTCGGGAGCCCATCTAGGAAAAAGCCTCCGTTGCCTTACGGCTAAAACTACTGATAGGAAAAGTTTTCGGAGTAGACCTTGAGATCAATCCCTTAGGCAGACTGGTAGTATACCGTAAACTCTCTATACCCCTTTTAAGTGTCGAAATTTTAATAACTCTCCTCTCTCTATTAAGCCCTCTACCCCCTTCCAAAAAAGAAAAGTGTGAGTTTGAGTTATATAAAACAGAGCTTACGCCAGTAAATTAGACTTGTGAACGTGTGTCGCAGTTATACATACACTAATTTTGACATTAAAAGTTCCGATTTAAGGCATTTATAATAGTTTTTCATTAATCTGTCTCTGCTTGTACTCGGTCAGGATCCAACTTCTGAATAAATCTATTTCCCCCCCCCCCTCCAGAGATAAAGTAAGTGCCCCGGGGGCTTATATGAGTTTGGTGTCCCTTTGTGCAGGAT
>JAOEHT020127029.1:0-12403 GCA_025448195.2 Parazoanthus atlanticus
AAAAGAAGAAAATCCCGAACAAGATAAAGATTGCAAACCTTCTCGCAACAGCATGCCAGCAGTCGATCGAGTTCCGCAATCATATTATAAACAAACAGATGTACCAAACAGTTCCAGTAAGTTCGAAGAAGTCAGTTCGCGTTTGCGAGCTTTGTCACATTCTCTATGTGCGAACCTTTTTGCACTTCCATTTAATGATTTATCAAACACACGCATCAACAAGAAACTCCAAGAAGAAATTATGCCACGCTGTACTTGAAGTCGGATTTCTGAGCTGGTCGCGAATACGAATGACTGTGCCCATTTTAATAGTTTGGATTGGTAACGAATGCGAAATGACTAGCTACGATATTTATTTGATGGATAATTTGTATCAAGGATGGGAAATATTCAGTTTTGATTCGTTTTGAAGATTTTCCTTTGTCAAGGCTCAGTTTTGATTGGTTCCGAAGATTTCCTATTGTGAACAGCTTCCAGTTAACAGCTTTTGGTATAACAATGTGTCTACCAGCGCACATGCGTGCAGTAGACACAAAAATGAACTCAACTTTATTGAAAATCAAGAGTCATAGGTCATCCCTTTCATATTATTTGGTGGCTCCTCAAAGTGACATTATACACAGGTTAATACGGTAGTCTGGCAATTCCCGGTCTGCCATGCCTTCTGGGTTTTTAGTATGTTAGATCATCAAAGTTGATCATGATTTAAAGGATATAAATAAGCCCTAAAGTGTAACGAAAATTAGTTATAAATCCCTGATGAAGTCTTAAGTATCAGACAAACACAGAGGATAATAAACCAATTCAAGCGGTCATACTGATGTGCTGCCCACTCACTTTTTTTGTGTACAAGTTGAGATCAATTTTCAGTCAAATTTCTCATCTCAAAAGTTGGACTTTAACATAAGTATATACAGCAAACACCAGGACTTCTTACATCTCTGTTTGTATTGATACTCAAAGAGCCCGAAAGAACTACAAATATATAACAATTTATCCTTACCAGTCATGCAAAGTTTAAGTCCATCAATAAGTTCCATTCCAGTATGTTGGAAGGTACATCTTGAGTGGTATCTACAGACACAAGAGTTAAACAGTGGTTAAAAACATGTTAAACAGTTACTTCATTACAGGACTTAAATCATTGTCAACCAACAATTCCAATTCATAATTTAGCTTTTTAGTCTATATATATTTAACAATAACGACTTTAATATATAAACTACTTAGCAATTGACATCTATCTGCAATCATTGTAATTTTTGTACTCATTTCTTTTGTATCATTGTAATTTTTGTACTTATTTCTTTTTCTCACCTTCAGACTTCAATGGTATAGTTAAATTTAAATTAATAAATACAGATTTATTTTAAAAAAATCCAATTCACAATTCAGCTTTTTAGTCTGTATATATTTTATATATTTTGTATTACAACACTTTCAAGGTTTAGAAAGGTAAAAAGACTTCCACTCCACTGTGGCCCCTCCCAGAAGCTAACTCTAAAAATAGCATGAACAACACACATGCATAGGACATCTCTCACTTGCCTCTTTTCCTCCCTTCATCTCCACACCCACAATTCCCCTCTGACTCTCCCTGCCAACACACACACACCAATAAATATATACAGTGTGCATCATTTGCTTGGCCCAATAAAAAAACTAGAAATATTTAGAGTTTTGCTTAAAAAGGAATGCATCCCCCTCACATCTGCTGGTAAACCATTATTAATATAATATCTTTGCTGCACTAAATTATAAAGCATCCTTGGTAAAGGGCACTTCCAGAAAACCCTTGTCAGCAAAATAGAAGTCTCTAGTGAGTTTGTAAATATTCAGTCTCCAATAAGTAGACCAGTGTTCACAATTTAGGGACCTGAAAAGTGGATTTCTCCCAATTTAATGTAACATAGTGAATATGGTAAATCAAGGAAAAGGTTTGCCTGGCTTCAGTTTCATCTATCATTTCAGTCCACAACCATGTGCACGGATATGGGCACAGAGCCGCACAGGTTTCCAATCACAATCAAAATTTGTTGCATTTTCTCGAGTATTCCGATGAGAAAATAACTTGTGAAGTATTTTATTTTACACTTTGCAAAAGTTCAATCTACTCTTTTGTCTTTTGGTTATGCAAAAATGCAGAAAGATTTGAATGAGAAAAATAGATCGTCCAATTATGACTCCCCACCATCTTCAATATTGTCACGTGACCAGCAAGTCCAGTTTGTTCCAGGCCTCCTCATTCATAAAATGTTACAGGCACTGGTGAAAACGGATCACGTTCAATCAGTAGAAGAAAATGAAGGAAACATAGTAAAATGTATCCCCGGTCAGCAGAACATTAAAGGATTTGTTTCAACACAAGTGAACATCATGCCAGTAGAGCTAGATTTAAGATCACTGTTGCATTTCTTCAGAAGATTATTTGCAATGGAGTGACACAGGCTTCAAAACGGGGTGCACATTATATACACAGGTAAATCTGGTACCTAGTAAGAGTTTGGTTGAGGCTTGCCACAAATCCTCCAACAGACTGCCCCTTCTTCACAGAATCATGGTAACTGTCGTAGCCCACCACCATCAACTCCTTCAGCTGAAGAATAAAACGAAAATTTAAAATCAATAAGAGATTTCAATAAAAAGGGGTGCATTCAATTCAATAGACAGCTTCAGGATGTTACCTGGAGCAAATATTTGATCAAAAGATCACTTGAAAACAAAGTATTATTAATAATAGTTTCATGTTCTGTATTTCAGCAACATTAGTTTTGCAGCTTTAACTGTATTATACACTATTGTATAGAGTTGTCTAAACAGAATTGAAAGCCTTTGAATTGTGATTAAAAACATATGCTTACATATCAGTAAGGCAAAAAAGAAAAAGAAAACAGGTACCGCAGGTTCTACAAAATTTTGAACCTTGGTCAGTACAGGAACAGGGTTCAATGAGCAATGAAATTCCATGACTTTTCCAAGACCCCAAGTCATTTTCCATGGCCCAAAAATGCCACTTTCTTGACGTATTCTCGCTCAAAATATTTACAAGGAGGATATTTGAAACTTTCACACACCTAGAAATAATTTGACAAAAATATTGCAATTCCATGACTTTTCCATGACCTTAGCCCTTTTTTCCAAATTCCATGACTTTTCCAGGCCTGGAAAATGCATTTTCAAATTCCATGACTTTTCATGACCGTGGGAACCCTGTATACACTCCAACCGACGACTATTGCTGATGGTGAGCTATTAACTTTGCTGAAACGAACAATACCAAAACAGAACACTAAGAAAACTAGTCATTAATAAACAAAGTTATCATGACTAAAGCTACGGTAATACGAGCAACAAAAACGTGCGACTCGTCTCGCAACATTGCTGCAAAACGAGTTGAGCTGCGATGCTGCGCGTTTTTCGTCCCCAGCACTAAACCTGTCTCGCAACAAAAAAGTGTGTTGCAAGTTGTAAACGCGTGTGCAGAAAGTAGAATCCGTTATGATGGCGATAATGATGATGAAAACGATATAATTTTCTAGTGGCAGTCAATGAGCCAGTTACATTTGCGCACAATTGATGTATTTAACTTTAATTGGGCAGCCCGCAGTTTCCGACAATAATAATGATAACAATAATGTTGATTTACACGGAGAGTCATTACAATAAATACACAACAATTTTCTAAGCAGAAAACTAAAGAGTCAAAGATATGATTGTCCTGGGAATAATTACCATTATAGATTTCTTCTTCCTGCCTTTGGTTATAATTCAGCACCAGTCTTTTCATCTCTTCCTGTTCCGCCTGCTCGGCCATCTGCTTTTGCCGTATGTTGGCCGCGAGCCCCGAGGTCAGCGGTATCTTCAAATCCTTAAACTGTTGTTTGCTCCCCTTCTTCACCATGAGCACAAAGTTAGCGTCAATGTTGGCGTTGTCTTGAGCCTGGGATGCCTGTGTTTTGCGGGACTGCCCCTTCAGGTGCATTGGGACCCCTACGTCGAGGGAGGGTACCTTTAGGCTCTCACTGCGCCTGTTCTGTAGATCGTCCGCCATAACTCGAGTGAAGGCCGCCATGAACTCCTGGTCCTCGATACACTCGGCCTCAGGCTTCGGCTTGGGAGGACTCAGTACCTTCACCTACCACACAGAGTAACGCAACATAGAGTAACGTCATACTGTCTCATTCAAACTGTGAGCATTAGCTTGATTTGGTGTAACACAACGCTAGTTCCTTGTGAGGCAGAGTAATGCAACATAACGTAACGTCGCTTGGTCTCATTCAAACTGTAACAATTCTTAGAATGCATTAGCTTGATTTGGTGTAACACAACACAACACTACTTCATTGTGAGACAGAGTAACGTAACATAAAATGTCATTTCACTACTCGCATTCAAACTATGACAATGGTTAGAATGCATTACCACACATTAGTGTAATGCAACAGAGCGCTAGTTTATCGTATCAGTATATACAAGGCAGAGTAACGTCTTTTCATCACTGTTATTTAAAATATGACAATGTCTAATAACGAACTACCTTAAATTGCTGCAACGCGCAGCATAACACTAGTTCATAGCTCTCCTATACACACGATCACAGAGCTATACATAATCTTGATTTGGTGTAGCGCAATACAACACTGGCTCGCTGCTTTCATGCTTAGTGTAACTTTAGAAAATAATATACCATTTTGCTAGTGCATGTTTTTGCTCGTGAGTGCAAAATAATGTTGCTTGGCCAATATTATATTCAATTCAACAAAATCTTCGTATTATGAGCTCTCACTGAACTGGAATTTTGGATAATTAGCATTAGCAAAGTATACTGTATTTGGAAATACTGCAAGTTTTTATGACTTAGTGAAATATCATAAGCTTGTGCATGCCAGTGTTTCTCTTTAGGCCGGTACACCCGTAAATTGTACCGTCTGGCAATTTTTTCAAAGTCACCAAAGACAACATTTAACTTCATCACAACTCTAACCTGCGATTAACTAACTAAAAGTGGTACTTTAAATTATTATAAACAGAGTGCAGATATGTACCTTGAGGCTGTTACAGAAAGTTGATATCAAATGTTTCACAGAAAAACCTGGTATTGTAGACAAAAATGCATTTCTAGGACTCTAGATTTTAAAAATGTTCTGGGGGAGCATGTCCCAAAACCCCTCTAGATGCTCGCACCTTCGAAGATCGATGACCTTAATAAACCCACCTGTACCTTCTTTCCCACTCAGTGTACCCCATTTCTCAAACCTTAAGAAAAACACTGCACCTTGGTAAGTGAATGCTTTACTGCCCTGTTCAAGCATTTTAAACCACCGTAAAATCCCACTTTAAAGCCCTGGGCTTATATAAGTTCGCAAGGGGTTTTGGGTGGGCTTATAAACGGGGGGAGGCGTATATCCGGGGGAGACTTATACGCGGTATAGGAAAAAATGTTTTCGGGCCAGCAGATACTACCCGAGAAATGGATTGGAACTAATATATCATGACATAGATTATGAATATAATTGTTGTTCCAAAACTCCATTTGCATTATAGCTTCCTGATTTTTTATTTGAGTTGTGGTATTTATAACAAAACAAGGAACATTAAAGAGAAGGGGGCACCTATATCCGGAATACATTAGATGGGCCTATCTAAGCGGGGGATTATATCCCGGGGGCTTATTTGTGATAGGAGGTAGATGGGCTATATATGGGGAGGCCGATTAACGAGGGATTTTAGGATATGGCGACAGTAACCCGTAGTCTACTGATCCCTTCTTCCTCATGTTCACTACTGGCCGGCTCCCCTTCATCCTCACCTTGTTCATGTCGGAGTCATCCTGGCCCAGCTCCACCACCTCGTACTGTGGCGGCAGTGACCCTTCATCCCCAGCTCCCTCCAGGTTCCCTTCCTCCTCCTCATGCTCGCTGCTGACACGCTTCCTCTCCCTCTGATGCTCACCCTCCCTCTCTTCCTCATCCACATCTGTGTCCTGCTCCTCGTCGCCCTCTAGAAGCTGAGGGGAGGGGCACGGGGAGTCTGCCAGTGATGAGGATTTGCCTGGTTTCAGGGGTACTCCTATAGGCTGGGACACCGATGCATCTGTTTCTTGGCCGCTCTTCTCGGGTGGGGCAACTTTTTCTTTGAGGTAAACAGATGGCATTAATATGATCAGTAATTTGAGGTTCTAAGGGACGGACCAATAAAAATTAATTGGGGGAGGGGGAGATTGCCAAATAAAAACCGAGCAAGCTCTTTTACCTTGATAAGACCTTGGAAGATGCAGTGAAAAAAGGTCATGGACTCCCAAAAAATATCTTACACAGGTTGTGGCAGTAAAAAAACTAGCCCTCCCCCCCAATTACACTTTGTATCACTGATTACATTGTTCACACTTATTGTCACCGATTAGAATCCCCAAACTGTGTTAGTGATTACAATTTCCAGACTTTGTGTCACTGATTGCAACTCCAATACTTTGTGTCATTCATTACAATTCTCACACTTAAGCCAAACTCAGTAAGTACTCACCAATCTGCTCTTGATAATCTTTGTTCAGGCTTTCCACGGCTGAGATCGCTTCCTCCATAGTCGTGAACAGTTTCAGTTTGGGTCGTAAGAACTCGAAAGTATCGGCAATCATGTAGTCCACGTCTTTAGGGAAAGGGTGTTTCTCATTCCACGCTGGATTTGTCTTCTTCTTCAAAATGTATGCCTGACACACAACAAATTAACAACAGCCGTTTTACTCTCTTATTTCAGCAATTCTATTTTAGCTAAAATAAAGAAGCTTGAAGATTTATAACGAATATGACAAAATGTGAGGCAACCAACATCAGTACAGGAAAAGATCTCTTCAATATTTTTCACTGGAGTTGCCCACACGCGCTCATATATTTCAGCGTTCGTGAAACTGATACAATCCTCCAGGGTTCGTACCCTTAAGTCCCGTTCAAACGGATCCCACATCATCAAACAATGTTGGTCCAACAATGTTGGACGATGTTTGAAGAGAAAACTGAACCAATCGAACCCATCCAACATCGTCCAACAAGGTGTTCAAACTGATCCAACATCATCAAACAATGTCGGTCCAACATCGCCTTAACATCATCCAACAGGATGTTCAAACTGATCCAACATGTTGCATTCAACAATGTTGGATGGTGTTGGACCAACATGTTGGATCCATTTAAACGGACCTTTACTGGAAGTCAAAATTTCAGGATTTTCAAGGAGTTTTTTTTTTATGAAATGTTATGAAATGCTTAAAATAATGCATACAATCGTCCCTAGACCCCAAGAACAAACACAGACACGAAATAATGAATTTGTGTCACACTTTCATTGCGGAACTGTGCTCAATCTAACAGAAAATATACATATACTATTATTTTTTCATTCAAAAACAGCCGAAAACAAAAAAAAGAAAGTTTCCCGAATTGCTGGTTTTGCTTCATTTGCCAGGGGTTTTCTAGGAATTACAACATACGAACCCTGATCCTCAGACTAACTAGGCTCCTTTTGAATAATCGTATATTCTCTTGCTTAATTCTGCGTGTATTTTTTTCTGAATTGGCAGCATTGCCAATCGGCAATATTGTTTCTTGCCTCTTGTCGAGTCGCGGTCAATAAAAACGCTGTTGTTGTTGTTGTTGTTGTAAACTAAAAATAGAACTGAGAAACTTACATTGAAGTTGAGAATCACGAAGAAAACAAACAAAACACTTGCTACAATAAACAAGAAGTACCTGAAAGTAGGTAAGGAAACAGTCGAGCTTGCGTTTGTTACTTCCACGGTCGAAATACTGTCCACAGGTGTCCAGCAGGGTGCATATCAGACGAACACGAAACAAGTGTTCAGGGGGGTCAATGTTCTCAGAAACAGTGCCTGAGAAAAAGAACATGCTTGAAAGTTGAACAATCATTTACATTCATTTTAGTCCAGCATACTGACAAGAGGTCCTGCAGATTGAAGAATGAAGCTATTAGGCACATTAAGCCCCATGTTTGACGTTCCCAGCAAAAGGCAGGAAAGATTGGACTGGCAGGAATTCCTCGTAAAGCCAAACCTTTTCTTCACCTTAAGTCCGAAAATCGGCGTTTATGATCAAAAGAGACTTTCTGATTATTGAGTTTTAAACACTTTTTTCTAGACTTGTTTCCTAGCCTTTTACATTGGTGTTTTGATAACTTTTCTATCCCTACCGTTTGCCGCGCAACGTCAAACGTGGTGCTTAAACTCCCTTGCAGTATAATGAAATGTTTGCTCTTACCGTCTTCTCTGTGACCAAATGTGATGAAAGAGTACAACACATTAAAAACGACTCGAGACTCCACCAGGGTGTAGTTATACAGTTCTCCTAGGTACTTTACACAGCTCACGCGTCTTTGATTCAGTTTAGTGATGTTTACCTGTAAACAGATGTATGAAAATCACTCTGATCATACGGCCGGAACTGTAACAGGCACGTCAGAACAATGGACAATCCAGACATAAAACTGATTTGTGAATTGCAAAATTTCAGAATTAGCTTTGCAGCAGCAACTCATTTATGATATATTCAATCGGCCTCACTACTGAAAAGGGTCGACTGCTTCCGGGATTTCAAGACAGTTGCGTGTTTATCGTCTCCAAATGAGAACTTTAAATGATTGTGTGTATCTGTTTGCGTAGTTTTAATGTATCTTTGCATAATTAATATTGGATAAATTATAAGTGATGACGTCATCTGATTAAGGTCAAAAGTGGCCAATAAGTGCCCCAAGTTTAACTGTAATCCCCGACTTTACAGCTTCAAGTGTTATGTCGGAGAAACCTGGGGGTCATGACCCCCTCTGGCAGTTCCAGGTTAATAATAAAGGTAATATGACAGTAACTGTAATTGTTATCGCAACATCACCACCACCATAATCATCATCATCATCGTCATCATCATCATCACTAACATCATCACCACCACCACCATAACTATCATCATCGTCACCACCATCATCATCACCACCATCATTATCGTCACCACCACCACCATCATCATCATCATCACCATCATCATCACCACCATCATCATCACCACCACCATAACCACCATCATCACCATCATCACCATCATCATCATAACCACCATAACCACCATCATCACCATCATCATCATCATCATCATCATCATCACCACCACCATAACCACCATCATCACCATCATCATCATCACCATCATCATCATCACCACCATAACCACCATCATCATCATCATCACCATCATCACCATCATCATCACCACCACCATAACCACCATCATCACCATCATCATCATCATCACCATCATCACCATCATCATCATCACCACCATAACCACCATAACCACCATCATCACCATCATCATCATCACCACCATCATCATCACCACCACCATAACCACCATCATCATCATCATCATCACCATCGTCACCATCATCACCATCATCATCACCACCATCATCATCACCACCATCATCATCACCACCACCATAACCACCATGATGATGATGGTGATGAAGATGGTGCTGCTGCTGATGATGGTGATAATGATGATGATGTTGGTCAAGGAGGATTGCGTGAGCTTCCCAGAATTCAATGCATCACACTTATATACATGCGCATTGCACGAACAGAATGTCATCTTCACTCCAGCTCAGCTGTCACGGTCAGCCATCTTGGCGAAGGCAGCCTGCTGCCTGAGTAAATCTGTTTCTAAAATATATTTTGAATGGATATTTTGAAGCGATATTTTGGGAAATGCTCAGTTAAATATGGCACTCATGTTCTTATGTCGTTTGTTGCCGTTGTCAAGAGGGCAGCACATATTCAATAATTGTTTATACAGCGCGGAGCATGCAAGAAAAACTGAACTTTTGATCGTCATTAATGGAGTTAGAGTGTGTTCATGCAATCTGGATGGCTAATTAGCTGTTATAAGTACGTGGTATGGACTGTGAGTTTGAAACAATCATTCTGTGTTCCATGTGACTGCAACCATCGAGTGACTCGCTCGATCAGTCATTTGTCAGATTGGGAGCTGACAGTCGCACTCGTTGAAAAGTTACCGATTTGGAGACTGTTGTAGTGTTGAAGGAGGTGAATATAATCAGTTTGAACTGCTGTAATGTATGGCTTTATGAACAAGTGAGTGTTATTTAAAGCTGAGGTACAGATAAATCATGCATGTAGAACATTCATCCAGTTGTTTTCAAATAACTTACTAGTCAAGTCTGTATTTGCTCACTACAAAACGTGCACGATAAGTTGCACTGACAAATTATAAAGTCGATAATATAAAGAACAAATTATTTTGTTTGCAAATTATGTGGTACTTCTTGTTTTGAAATTTCATCGAGACTGGGAATTCTGGACGTTTATTAAACACCAAAATTACACTCTTGTTCTGCAAGTGTTACTAAAATCTCTAACTATAATATCGATATCTGATGTTTACATTTTTTAAGTATAATTTTGAGATTATTTCATTTATTTTTTGTTTTTGCCGTAAGTGAATGGCTGTAAATCAATGGTATGCATATTATACAGATTCTAATTAAATGTTCAAGAATTTATTCATCTGTTGTATCCTTTTTATCCACTATATGGGCAGACAACAGAATATGTGTATGGCTTTTGAATCATCTTCCTTCTCACAGTCCAAGCTGCTGTTTTTTGTGGCTACTGCCCCGTAGAGGTGAAAGCCACTGTGTCATTGTGCTGTAAATCTGAGTGCAACAATGACCATTGTTCCATTGGTCAACATAGAGCATGTCATGAAGCTTGCAACGCGACCTGGCGTCTTTGACGTTATTGGAGCTGAAACTTGGATGTGGATCAGAGCATCTGTTTATTTATAATATGGTTGCGGCAGCCACTGACTGCTAGCATGCTGTTGTGAAAATGCTTGCATTCTTGTTTGGGATTTTCTGCTTTTGTAACAATGAATACACAGCCTTAGGTCCATGTTATCCTAAGCTCGTAACAGACTTCATAGCAGGCACTAAAATCCCACACGAGAAATGTTTTTTATGATCACAAAATAAATTCAAAGTATCTGTGCTGGCATGCCATTGCAAAAAGGTTTGCAGTCTTGTTTTTTTTTCTGCCTTTGAAACAACGAATACACATCCTATCACTGAGGGAGTATCCTACACTACCCCCACCCCTCCCCTGGTAATGCAGAGCAGTCTAAAACTTGTAGAAAATAATGTTTAGTTGAACAACTGTTTTAAAATAAAACAAAAACACAAAGAAGTTTGTTATTCAGAGTACTGAATAATATCACAGGGTTCCTGCAGCTGGCAACTCAGGAAATTTAAGACCTTTTTAAGGCCCAATTACATATTTTGAAAATTTAAGACCTGTTTTCCCCCAAAACATTTATATAAAAACCGGGGAACACAGCATTTGTGTGAAAAATAGCCACAAGAAACTTCAAAATATGACCATTAAAAGAAATACATTTGTTATGAAGAGGCATTTAAGACCTTTTAAGACCTGGGCCCGGTTGTTCGAAAGGTGGTTAACTTTAACCTTGGGTTAGGCCAATTTTCAAAGAGCAATTTCTTCACTAAGGAATATGTTTCTTATAAAATGCTGTTCAGACGTTCCTTGGAAACCCAATTGCTAAACCCAAAATGGCAGCTCAAATCAGACTATAAAGGTAGTAAACACAAACATGGGTTAAATATTCAACCCTGGGTTAGCTCTAATTGGCTTTCGAACAACTCGGCCCAGAATGAACAACTTTGCCATTTTTAAGACCTTTTTAAGGCCTTAAAAATTTAAAATTCCAAGTAAGACTTTTTAAGGTCATGTCCACCCTCCTCCCCCAGTATCACCATTTTAAAGGAAAAAAAAGCATTGAGTTGGCAACGGTTTGCATTATTTACAATCAACCAACATTTAGAATATAGTTTTAGAATTTAAATCACCTTTTGAACTTTTTTTGTAATTTTCAGTCTACTTTGTAGTAATTTTAGCTCTATATCACTATCTTTTTATTATCAATTTGCTACTTGAAGGTGAAGAGCTGTGCTTTTAATGGATATGCTACAAATAAAGTCATTGTTATTAATGTGTTTATTGTTTATAATTTTAGTGGACATATCTGCAATTTAACTGATGCAGTAACACATATAAGAAAGGATCTAAGTTGCCCATTTTTTTCTTTTTTATCTTCTTTTTGAACCCATTTCTTTCTGGAATATTTTAGTTGTTTTTATTTAATTTGGCAACTGACATTCCAGGTTTCTTTCTTGTTTCCTTAAATTGAGCTGAAGTCAGACAGACTAATAAATGTATAGTCATAGCTGTGATGATGAATAGATGTCATTTGGCTCGGCAAGAGTGTATAATTCAAGAGTTGAGTATAAAATGGTCTTGAATGCAGGG
>JAOEHT020127099.1:0-12400 GCA_025448195.2 Parazoanthus atlanticus
CCCTTTGTATATATTTGAGCTCGCTGCACCTTGGTGCCGAGGAGGCGGTGGGGTCGTGTGGCGGACTCCCGTATGATCGACGCAAGGACGGCGGTTGCCGCCCAACGGGGTAGTCCCTGGTCGTCCAACTGGAGGCCATGAAGTGTTGACTGGTACGCAAATGTGCGTCTCGCAGCCGCGGTCTGGGAAAGTGCTGGGACTTCAAGAATCTGGGTGTCGCGCAGTCCAAACGCAACGTCGGCGACGGCTATCTGTTTGATGTATAAAGGGCCGTCGCCATGCTGAAACCCGTCGACTGCGCAGACGAATCCAATCATTTTGTTTTCTGTAGAGAGTGGCCGACATGTTCATAAGTGAGGGTCCAGCAGTCGTGAGGGCATGTTCGGTCCGTCACGGTAGGGACTGTTAGACGTCGGCTGGTTCGTCCACCGGTCCGTTACAGTCAACGCACATGTGGTGTAGTTGTATCTGTTGTGGTTGGGCGATAGGCAACTGTTTGTGGGGGTGCGTCGGCGTGTCAAGTACAGCATGATAAACAGTAATGTGAGGCTGTTCAGTGTCGTGAATCCCAGCGTGACGTAGACAAGTATCTGTAACGTTGTGGTGTCACTTGTCTCGTGAATCTTGTCAATGTTGGTTCGTAACTGTTGAAGTTTGGTTGTTAGTTGACCATCGAGTTGTTCGTAGGTCTCGTCTAGGGAGTTGATTGTTGATTTGTTGAATTTTAGTGGTAGTGGTATGTCGAGTGACTTGTAATGTAGGTCAAGTAAGTCAGTATCAGTGTCGGATATGATAAGGTACATAAGTGACAGTATCTGCTTTAAATAATGGTAAGGTAATCTGCAAGGTGGAAGGTAAGTCCCGCTAAGGCTGTTTCTCCACACGGTAGGTGATAGATGCCCAGAGGGGACATGGAGATGGTACTGTTGGTTCACAGCAGTCGCCGTCTTTTTTCTTTGTGCTTCTTTCTTTTTTTTCGCACTTTAACTCTTTGGCGATACTTTTTGCAATACTGTATATTAACAGTCTTTAAAATGTCGTTGTAAATTGAAGGGGTGTAGGTGTCTGTAAAAGAGTGGCATAAGTTGTTTTTTATGGTTCATGTGGTTAAACCTATTTATAAAACATAAGTTAAATGAAGTAAGAGTAATATCAAAAATGATTACGACGAAGATAGAATATATGTAGTACAGTTTGTGAACGGGAGGTGTTTCCCGTCAATCCACAACTGTTGTCGTCCGCAGTCTTATTTTGCAATAATATCTGTGCCTTGTAATGAAGGTAAGCTTCTTGGCGGTCCCAAGTTTTGCATCGGAAGAGGTAGTAGATGTTTTCTGTATACAAATCGCTGTGGTAGATGTAGGTGTATGGGTTGATGGCAGTCGTCGGGTCACAGATTTTTCTCGGTGTCTTGTTGTATCCGGCGGGGTGAAATGCATACATAATTCTGTGGATGGTGTGCCATGAGTGGTCCTGGGTGTGGCGTTGGCGGAAGGTCAGAAGAGGTGCTGCTGGAGGAAGCTCTCAGGTATAATCACAAGCTAAAATAAAGATAAGGACGTCTTTTTCGGTCCCAGTCCAACAATCCATCGCCAGTAGCAATGTCGAGGAACAAAGCCATTGGATTGCCCTTGAAGGGGCAGTGTAAGCAAAGGATGGTCGTTGAATGGTATTCGTTGCACTGGGTGCAGTACCTGAGAGGAGTATCAAGCAGCAGCCTGAAGAATAAACTACAGATTCTCAGGGTTAGAGCTCCTGGGAACTGCACCCGCAGGGAGTGGTATGGACTCTGGACATTTATCACGGTTCAAGGTATTGTTGCACCACCCCTGACCACGGCATTTGTTTGTCCGGAAGAGGGACAGTGCGGTTATTTCAAGTTTAAGAAGACCAAATGCAAGGGTATTGCATGTGCGATGTAGGTTGTCGAGGTCGTTCTAGTTTCTCTTGAGGCATCAATCTCATTGTTTTGCTGTATCGAGGTGATTTGTGAAGGTAGTTTGTAAGGGTGCATTACGTTCATACGTTTGTGAAAATTTGTTTGACTTTTCTTGGCTAAGAACTTGCAAGGCAGCGGAAACGTACAACCAAGGTTTGGCCAACTCTGATTATTGGATGTTGAGGGCACAACGACAAGGACACAACTCAACATCAAATTACAGTGCAAATGTTTTTACTGTGGCGCCCAACAAACCGGTTTAGGGAACAGTTTTCCTCGGGGGTGGCTACCGGGCCTCCCTGGGGCAAAACACTTGGGATTCCGGCTGGCTTCTAAAAATGGAGAAAAACCGGGAAAGTCTAAAAAAATTTCCTGCACATGAGTTAAACATGGAAACGTCTTTCATCCAGCTTACGGGGAAAAGGATCTTGCGCTCACGTTTGTTACAACTCGTAGGGATGGTACAAGGTACACGATTTATTTACTATTTTCACCGATTTTTTATACCCAAGGTACATATTTAGCTATTATGTTATTCAAGTATAATTTAGGGCCCACAAAGATTGTTCTTAGTTTCGTTGTCAAGTACAATAGTTTGGTGTCTTAAAAGAACAATAGCGGTTGTACATTGTGATTGATCATAAGTGATGATGGGTAAATGTGACACTTTTCCCTGTGGCGTCTAAATCTTCGAAATTTGTAAAGTTGGTCAAGGAAACTTTAGCGCGCAACAAGATAATTCTGCTCCCAGGCTTTGTACTCGCTTTAACTCTCTACATTTCGATGATGAATCTCACTGTCAAGTGTAAAACCCGAATGTTAATGAAAAGTGAGAGGCAAATGCATAAAGAATAGCCTACTTATAACTGAGGTGCAACAACATATCGCCTGCATTATTTCGGTGAACGCCATCACTTCGGAAAATTGGTCTAGTGGTTTTGTGAATTTGGTTTGAGACCAGAACAATATTTCACAGTATTGTCGAGTGGTGAGTCGTAGGTAATCGTTTAAATGTTTAACCTTTTCATTATAATCTTGTACTCGGACTGGAACAATCCTTTGGTGAAGAACTCCACTCTCAATCACACTTTCTGTGTTTCCATGTAATTAAATTTCGTCTATTAGATCACGAATATTCTCCTGGAAGGTAGACGGACTGTTGCAGAGGCCAAGTGGAAGCACTTCGAATTGCCAGAGCCCATTATGGGTAGTCAAAGCTCTTTTCTCTTTTAACTCTTCATCGACTTCAATTTGGCAAAAACCAGACCTTAAATCTAGGGTCGATAAAAACTTTGCCCCACCGGAAATGTCTAAAGTTTCTACAATGCGCGGCAGCAGATGGCTGTCCCGCCTCGTTACTTTGTTCAGTTGTCTCTAATCAACACAAAATCTGGTGGTGCCATCTTTTTTCTTCGCCAATATGACTGGAGCAGACCAAGGGGAAACAGAGGGAGAAATAATTTTGTTTTATAACATTTCGTTAAGTTGGTTATCGATCTCTGCCTTTTGTTATGGGCTAGTTCAGTAGGACCTAAGCCGGATGGGGGTGATCCCCCACATCATATGTGGTGTTTGACAGCTGATGTTCTGCCTAGCTGATCTGGGGTATATGCAAATACATCTTCGTAATTATGCAACAACTCTTCGAAGTCCTCCCGTTCCTGATCGGATGAGTGGGCCCCCCTATATCTAATGGTCCCTTCGGTTCGACATCCAAAGCTGTCGGTATTTCCCTCTGTGCTTCCGCCTCCTTGTCCGCAGTAAGTAATTCAAAGGTGGCTATTTCTGGATCTGCTTTATAAATTTCCCCGATTTCGTTTCCCTATAAAGTGTTACTGGAGTCGGAGTGGGATTAAGTAATCTTATAGGTACAGTCTGTGAATCTGAAGTCTGAACTAGTTCCGCGGCACTAACAATGTGATATCACTCTGGCAGTTCAGCGCGAGGCTCGACAAACCCATCAATTCCTGTTGGTAGCTGTTGACTTAATTTTGCTGGTATAATTGATTCAGAATTTGGCGGAAGAATTAATGTTTCTTTGACTTGGAGAAAACAAATTGCTGGAGCGTTTGAAGGTTCGAGGTGGCTAAAAGACCACTCCTCGTTGTCGAGGTGTAAAACACCGTCACAGAAATTTATTGTTGATCGATAATTTTCCAAGAAATCCTTACCAATTATCACATCAAAATTTAAAACCATCGATGATTAGTGCCGAGAATGGGATATACTTTCGATTCGATTTCGAAAGGCACCATTAGGCGGCCCTTGGACTTAAGCAGTTTGCCACTAACCGACTTAATCCCATTGGTTTGCAAATTTTCCGTCGGGTGTTTCGAGAGTTCTGAAAGCCTTTTCCATATTTGCTGTCGAGAGCACACACATTAGCTCCTGTGTCGATCAGGAATGAAAATTGCTCCCCACAAATTTGTCCAGTTACAGTCAACTTGTTTGCCGAAGCTGAAAAGGGCACCGTACTAATTGCAACATTTGGTTCTTTGATGTCCTGAGTAGGTATGGGGGTGGCCCCATCTGTTACAAGTGAGTCAGTTTCAGTGTCGTGATCTATTTTCGCATTGTTCACACTCTGATTCTCTGAAAAACCCTCGTTTGGTTCACTAGTTGTTTCATTTCCGCTAAGGTTAAGTCCTGAAGGCTCGGTAACTTGAAAATTTGGTTCATCATTAATTTTAAATCCATCAATATCAACAATTAATTTGGCCCGTTCCTCAGCTATTTGTTCAACTACTTCAAAACGTCCTTCCTTATGTAACTGCGTTATACATAACCTATCAGAATCCTTGAAAATTTCCCTTTCGTTACACCGTACAGTAAAATCTTCAATTATAACTGCATCACTTGACTGCTCTCGATTCTGGTCTAATTCGAGGAAGTGAAACGCGTCTTTTTATGTTTTTGGTTTTTGTAATTGGACGTATTCTTTTAACGCTGGTTTAAGGCCTGCCATAAAAATTCTTAACATGTCGGATATCTAAGGATATCTCCGATATCTCTGATATTTTTAAGAAAACTCGCGACGGATTCAGTCGCTCCCTGCTTGCTATCGCTTAGCTTCTGTTCGAAACTGTACTGTGTTGATTCACTGTCACAATTTTTCTTTAGTGCGTCAGCTAGATCTGCAAACGATTTTCCTTTTAGAGACTGGTAAGAATCGTACCAACAAAGAGCATAGTTTTTTAACGAGAGGGGGAACATGGTGTTTTTCTCAAACTCGGACAATTTTTGTACTCTTGCAATAGCTTCAAGCTGTTCTAAAAATTGGTTTACATCTTCGTTGGGTCCCTCCCCGAAAGTTGGGGTTGTTACTGTATTATGAATTCACAACCCAGATTTTTCTTTTTCTTTAAAAATTTTATCTAGCACGTGCAGATTGTGGTCGAAAAGTTGTTGATTAAATGCAGCGGTTTCTTTTGTCTATTGTGCTACCAAATCTAAATAAAAAGTAAATGCTGATTAAATAGTCAATGTAAATATAGGTTTTCAAATGTTAATTGCTGTCTAAAATGACATTAAAACTCGTGGTTTTTGAATCAAACTTGAGTTGTTCCTAACTCAGAAAGTTGGTAACTAGAAAAATTATTTAAGTGCAAATGCGAAATCTAAAAATTGTCTGTTTTTTGTTTTTCGATTTTGTTTTTCTCTCGTACTTGCTTCGAAAAGGAAAAATAATTAATTTAACCATAAGAATAATAACTTATTTAAATTGTGGATATTAAACACTTTTTGGTTTTACAATGATTTCTCATTTTGAAATTAAGAAATCGCCAGTCTAAAACATCTTATTTCAATCCCAGTTAAATGTGCAATCTAAAATGGTTCAAAAATTACTTCCGCCGTCTAAAGTATAATAATAACTTTAAAGATTACACCACTATGGTAAAAGAGTTCATGGTAGTGTTCATTCTTGTCTGAGACAGAGTTCAATAATAAGTTACTTGTTTCTTTTATCTTTGCCATGAAACTTGTTGGCATCTTGGACTGCTGCATTGGAACTTGATCGCGAATGCATCATGGACAATATCAGCTCAGTTGTACTCTGCATAAATGTAGACCGTTTTGGCAGTTGGGATTTGCGGCTTCTGATTGGTTTCCGCGGAAATTTCAAAAGATTGTCGACCAATCAGAAGCCAGTACGGGTGTGACATCACAAGACTCCCGGTTGGGGATTGTGAGCTGGGAGAGGAAAAAAGGAAGAAGTGGTGTGTGGGTGGTGGCACATCTTCTAGCACGTCGTCTTTGTAGTCCTGCAGTTAGGCCAGGAGTTCTTCGATACTTGGCGGAAGGTCTGTAGGGGGTGTTGTAAGATGGTGGTGGTGGGATGGGCATCAACCGTGAAAGAGCCGGTGGAAAGTCCGTTGGTGGTAGTGGGTTGGATGCGATGGTATTCAACACCTGTGATTCCACGGTATAAAACACCTCGGCCCTCTTTCGCGCTCTTGTTTTCTTCTTGGGTGTTGGCAGTTCATGTTCTTCTAAGCGCCAACTGAGTTCTTGATGTTGACCGCCTTGGCGATGTCGTTTTTGGCGGGCTTTTTGTCGTTGTAAAGTCCTCTCGAAGGTGACGAGATTGGGACTACTATCGGCCATATTTGTTGCAGTTTGAGCTCGTACGCGTCGGTCATGGCTTTTTTAGGGTCTTTTGGTCTCCCCGCAAAGTGGGATGGGTTGACGTCATCGTCAGCCAATCGGAAGCAAGCAAGGAGTCCATAAAAGGAAGCCCCACTGCCGGCCTTGTCTTCATAGTGTGTGTCGCTGTACGGTTGGTGCGACCCTGGAATCGAGTTACCCGAGGTGACTCCAGGAAATCGACACCAGATATCCCTGGTGGGCGTTTCCTCGGGCCTCAGTTTGGCTTATTATCGACATTTGAGAAAAACGGATCCCCTGTCCGTCCCGACGTGGAATTACTTGGTGCGGAAACGCATGCTGTTCCTTCTTACCTAAGAACAAGATGACCTAAAAAAAGAACCCCCAAGGAGGAAACACTTTGAGTTAGTTAGGATTTTTTAAAACCGTGACCCGGCCCTCTGTTAACTAGCGTAAGATTTACGAATGGCGAGTTTGCACCGTTTATCAAATAAACGGAACTACTGAATGTAAATAAGGAAATAAACCTAGTTTATTTCCCTCCAAATGATTTTAAAAGATTACAACAAATTACTTACCGATTTGTTGTCAAGTTGGTAATTCTTCAAAGCAAGCTAAATTAATTACCGTGCGGCAGAGTCTGCACTTGGGCAGTTCCTCTCTTGGTGTATCACACCCCATCCTCTCGCCGACCTCCCATTAATCATGGTGTAGACGTCCAAGGGCCGTACCTGGGTCTGTGATTCCGATGGGAGCCAGTCCCAATAACTGGGGACCTTCACTTTCTTCTTCACGACCACTTGTTTTACTTCTTCTCCTTTCTGCTTTTTCACAGGGGTGATCGCCATCTTTCTTTTTCTTCTTTCTTTTCTTTCTTTTTTTCTTCTTTTCGCGCACACTAATCCTTTTTTGCGAAATCAGCTTTGGGTTTTTTGCGCCGAGCGCTTCTCTTTTTATAGCTTTCGAATAAAATTAGTAACCTAGGATTTCCTGCCATCTGTCCAATCACTTGTCATGTTCATTCCAATATCGGTTGTGACTAAAATTAGTAACCTATATTTTGATTTCAACTGATTTCATCTTCGCTGGAATGTTTTTGCTATTTTCGTTGCCTAACATAGTCAGCCACACCCGCTAAGGTAATTCTTTAAAGCAATTACCCTGCCGTAGAGCCTGCACTTGGGCAGTTCTGACATTTCCTCGTGGATAGCACCCCATCCTCTCGTCAACCTCTCATTCAGGCCATGCGTCGTATCCGGGTTGTATTTCCGGTGGGAGTCAGTCCCAATCAATTATTTTTATCGAGCGATTATTATCCAGCCATTACATTTCGTGTATACATTTCATATTTTACTATTTTAGAGTTCCTGATTTCATTGACAGATGATATTGTGAAAGTTTGTATCTTGATGATCGAGGTTTAAATGTTCAGAGTTGGATCGAGATGGAAGGCGGTATCTCTCCTACCATATCTAGGTGATAGGTTCATCAGGGGCTGCAACCAATGGCTTTCTGCAGCCGGAGGAGCACTTCTGTGGGGTAAGGATGTTCAGTTCATGGTTCTGGTCCTTGGTAGCAGTCTCGTCGTGGCACCATGTAGTATAAGGCCAGGCCAATAGTTATCAATAAGTTAAGAAAATCCCCGAACAAATCACTTTTGGATCCTCGATATCTGGTTACTGTCCAGCAACCAGTCAACCGAATATAGATGATGATTCCTAAGGGATGAGAGGTCTGTAAGAGCCTCATTTGACAAATATCGTAGAGTAACATTGAACGACCCTCAATCAAAAGAATAAAAATAGCCTTGCTCTGATGCGAGGAATCGTTTTTAACTTGTACACAGTTGGAAATTTGTCACCTTACTAAAGTATCACAAATTGTGTTTGTCATTTTCTAGTTGAAAGATTATCGTATACGCTATCTATTTATATGTATTTCTATTATAATGTTATTTTGTCATTTTTGGTAATAAGATGTATAAAATGGGAATATACCAATAAAGTTGTTATTGTTGTTGAGTGCGAGTTACATTGTTTCGAAATAGTTTTGATTTCCTGACTAATTGAAGCCTCTGCATGAAGCTGCTGGGATGAAGCCGCCGGCGTCGTAGAAAAATGTCCTATGAGTAGTTTATTGCAACCAACATCATTAAATCCCTGGAAGTAAAACGTAATACTGTTCCGTCTATTGTTGCTCGTTATAACTGAGTATGGCAAGCCCTTTCTAAAAAAAGTGCATAATAAAATATATCGTATTTCATAACAAATACAATCAACAAATGTCCATCCACGCACCATCTATGGCTGCTCTGGGATAATAGGATGTCTCTGTTTCAAACAGGATAAATACGTCAAGAATTATTACTTAATGTTTTGAAGCTATTGTCTATTGATAAATGCTAACATAACAAGTAGTGACACATTTAAACATTACTTACATGGTCTATCATTTTTAAATGGGCATCTATAAGTCTTGATGACACAGCAGTTAAACAAATAATAAATAGAAATGGAATATATTCAGTTGTTGTACAAACTATCAAAAAATGATAATTTCTACATCCGGGACATTCCCAATTTTTCCACGCCGTGGAACTTGTGCTAACCAATGACGTAAGGCACTGATAATTTTTGCACGGCGTAGAACATCCGGGACTAAAACTTATGCTAATCAGTGACGTAAGGCACTGAGAATTTTTCCACGGCGTGGAAAGTTACACTGTTCAGAGTTTAAATACATCTTTGTTGTCTTTACAAACTATAACAATTGTTTTAAAATAACTCTTGATGAAAGGCAGTGGCAGCGAGGAATATGCAAGTTTATCATGTTCACTTGTTATCTCGAACAATTTAATTAGAAACCGAGCGTGAGAGCGTGAAATTCCTTTCAGCCGTATCAGTTCATTAAATGTTACATCGCTGGAGACATCTTTCAACATTTTCAAAGCCTTTCCTTGAAAGCACGAGTAATAAACAACCAATTTTTCATGTTGTTTAACTGCTTGGAGGTGTTATCCAGATCTCTCTCAGTTCCATCATAATCAACAATACGCGATATGATTATGCTGTTTATGAACCTCTCCGTATCTTATCTTTGGTTAGTCCGACCGTTCTTTTTTCCACCTTCTTTGTTAGAAAACTCGGGAGATCCCCTTGTCATAGCCAAGAGAAAACGCTCTGTAACATATTCCTTAGTTTCTGGAAATCTCTCAACGAGAAGCGATAATTCAATATGAAGAGAGTTCTTGAACTGCTGGAAACGATCTTGATTCATTTCTCTTCAGCTTAGAAAAATCTGCTGGCTGTCTTATGATCTTAGAAACAGCTAATGACTTATTTTCAAGGAAAATTAGTCATTATGATACCACCAAAACAATTTCTATCGGATGATTCGAATACCACATGAAATAATAAACATTCTGGTATAACATTACCAAAACAAGTTCTTATTCGATAACTCTTTCTTAGTAAATGATGACACTTGAGTTTTGTGGAGAGATAGTAAAAAGAAACAAGCGTTTGTGAAGTGGTTTGGTTATCCTGATAAATTTAATAGGTGGATTCCGTCCAGTGAACTAAGACGTCTTGACAAAAAGTGAAAAAAAGTCTTTCAGGTTATATAATAATAATAATAACTTTATTTCTATAGCGGTATATACAAAATGCTCAGATAGCGTTATATAATGCCTGCTATATAACCTCCTTTTCAGTCTTCGTCGAGTCCTCATTCATGCAATCAGCCAAAATTCGATTCTTCATTCTACTTGGCTCCTCCCTGTGCATTCCGGTTTATTTGATAGCGTAAAAAAGAGGTCTTTGAGATCAGCTATTTGATCATCTTCTTATTCTTCCTCCATTGTTTCAGCATCTCACTTCTATCTGCCTTCTTCTTACTCCATTTCCTTCTTAACTCGTCCTTCGGTGGTTTATCTTCACTGACAATGCCTTGAATAACATCCTCAATAGACTCTAGCGGTTGTATCTTTTGACTTGGACAATTGACTTCGGCAAACTGCATTTCTTGATCCGCCATCTTCACTCGGTTCTATAGAGAGGTTTTGTTCAACTGAACTAAATTCCAGAGTTACCCTCGAAATTGAGGATATTTTTCGTTATTGAGGCGCTGAAAACGGTGAAACTCGAGAATGTATTCCTTTGTTCTCCATGTGAACAAATAAAAGCTGATTGGTCATACTTTGTTTGGTCACATACTTTCTACTAAACTCTGAAATATATCACGTTTTGTACATGTGTCTGAACATACTTCAACTTCTGGAACAGAACATGGTCAAACTGGTTATGTAGACCTTCAAGCTTTTTCAAAGATTGACGCAATGATGTATGATAACTGGGGAGGAGGGTTGAAAATATTAGAAAGATCCTACAAACCTCTTCAGTGGTTCACACAAATTCAAATTTGTCTCTCAAAAGAATATGGTGAAGCAGATTTCGGGTCTCAATTTGCTGTTGTTTCAGGAAGAACAGGAGATTACATCACAAACTTTTGGGCTTCATTTGAAATACCCTCAGTCGAACTTCTCTCAACAAATAGATTTACAGGGCATGGAAGACTTGCTTGGACAAATAATCTCATGCATATAATTGATGAATGCATCATGACAGCAGGAGATATTCCAATCTGTAGATTTGATAGATACTTTCTTGATTTCTGGTCTTCTTTCACAGTTGATCAAAGCAAGAGAGTAGCTTACGACAACACGATTGGAAATATTGATGGACTTGTTGGACTTCATGCTCCAGGAAAACCAACACAAAGGCATTCTTGAATCTTCCTCTTCCACTTTTCAATTCGCGTTCACTCCAATCAGCAATTCCAATCAGTCAGATTCTTTTCCACGACATAAAGATTCTTATCAAGCAGAAATGAATTGCACTCGATACGGTTTGAAAAACCTGGTAATGAAAGATGGCGGTGAATCGCGTTTTGGGTATGTTGCAAGGATGCAAGTATTTTGTCGAAAAACTGTTTCTGCGGTGCGCTGCAAGTGTTGTTCATGGAGAGCGGTTCGCCTGGGGTGATAGCTCGCAATTTTATCACAATGTTCGTCAATTTTGCATCAGAAAAGAACGTGAAGTTGTTTAACGTTATGGCTGATCATCAGGGAAGTTGGATAGAAAGTTACTTTCTGACCCGTTGCATCGATATCCTCCGTTGCAAATTTGTGTGGTAGGATGATGAAAAGAATAACAAAAATTATGACATAACCTGGCTTAGCTACTGACGCAAAACGAGACATATCGATCTGTGGAGGAAGAGAAGGACATAGTATTAATTTGTGTTTGCTGGTCAGCAAGCGTTGTTTTCAAAAGCCTCTAAAAGTCGTGGGTCTAACAAGTTTTCTTTAGGTTCCCACGTAACCTCTGATTCATCATAACCAACCCATTTAACAAGATATTATCTTTTCCCGTTGCGCTTACTCTTATTTAAAATTGTCTCCGCCGCAAATACAGTTGTATCGTCAATGGTGGGTTTTCCAATATATTAGAAATGAGTTTTGCAAGTTTATGGGGTGATTCAAAACAGTGGCAACTATTAATGATTTGAAAAGAATGGTTCTTCAAATCGAAGACATGAGAAGAAGAGATTTTTGAGGCATTCCGTGAACAAGTTAGGTTAATATCTAGTGATGTTGCAATTTTTATCGATGATAATATTACAGTAGGGTAATATGGGTTGAGCAGAGATGACTCGTAGACTCTTCACTTCAGGTTTCACGCACTTTATTGCTTCTCGGGGATCACACACACAATGACTCAAACTACTACATTTTATACTCTTATTCGTCGTTTTCCATTATCGGGTTCTTCATTTTGTTTTCATAATTTTACACTT
>JAOEHT020127163.1:0-12399 GCA_025448195.2 Parazoanthus atlanticus
CCACTCAAACGCTTCTCTCGTGCTCTCCCAACTTCCCGCGTGCATCCATAACTCGATAGACGCACGCTAAGCATGGAGCATTTCTTAAATAGACCTGGGATTTGTACCTTTTAAGAAGCTGCACCATTTGCAGCACTTTGTCATCATGGTTCCGTAGGTTTTCGAGTCGGTGCATTTTCCCTGAAGCGCGAGACTCTGACACTCGGGATCCGTGTCACTACAGTCTGAAACAATAAACAAACTAACGATTAGGGCCGGGTTGTTCAAAGAGTGGATAACTTTATCCGGCGGATAAACCCCTATCCAGCGGATAAAATTTACGCCGTCTTAATTCTGATTGGACAACGAACAAATTTTATCCGCTGGATAAGGATTTATCCGCTGGATAAAGTTATCCAACCTTTGAACAACTGGTTGTACTGCAGCATTTTGTAATAACGACGCGTTTTGTAATAAGCTTGCAGCGTTTTGTAATAAACCTACGCAATTTGTAATAAGCTTGCAGCAATTTGTAATAACACTCTTTGACGCAAATTGCAATAAATTTTTGCAGCAATAAACAAACTAACGACCAGATCTTTTGGAAATCAGTTTCTTTTAAGTAACAATTCATTTAAAAACTAGGCAAACTTCTATTGTTCTGCGGCATTTCGCTTTTCCCACATTAGAATGTTTAGATGTTCATACTGAGAATACATCAACCTATACACAACATATTTTTGAAATAAAAGGTAATAAAACTTTATTTTAAAGCGACGTTTCTTTTGTGCTACAAGATTTCATCCAATCGTGAGGTTACAAAACAACAGCCAAGAAAGACTTTGAATTTTCTATGTTCCCCACGTGGAATTTTGTTGCATTAAATCTTAGAAGAGTTTTAACTAAGAAAGAATGAACTCGTGAACTAGAGTTAAATAAATGTGCTAGCTGGTGAAGTTATAGTAGATTTTCACGTTTTAGCCAATATCGCAATTAGCACCTTTCTGCATTCCTTCAGTCTCAGTCTTTTTATTTGCATTTCACTTTTTACATATTTTTGTTCAATTTAGCTATATTTACTTTGTATGAATGTGTTATATGTGTGTTGAGTTTATTAAATATAGTGTGTATATGTAAGGAAATGCCTAGAGTCTAAATAAACCGTTAGGTTTTTATGTTAGACTCTAGAAAAGAGGTATTGAAAATGTAGTCATGGCGCAAGTTTAGAAACAAGCAGAACCAGTATTTGGAGAGCCTGGGTGGTGCCCCATATTACCTGTACCTGAACATTGGTTGAGGAGATGTATCTCCTCCCCTCTCAGGTCATTCTGTGTCATCCGAGAATTAATTTTCAAGTACATTTTAATATAAGATAACATTTACACACACTTTGAAACTCTGAACAGAAGTAAAAGTTAATTTGTATTAAGTTTACTCATTAGTTAGCAATTAGGCTTTCTCTTTTAGATTTAAACTTGAGTCTGTTTCTCCAGGGCTCTTATCAATAACAGCTTTTGCTGATAAGGATTTATGTGCAGGTCACCCTGGTTTAGTAACATGCAGGGTTGTCGAAACAAGCTGATGGTTGGCGACTTTGAGAGCCTATTAATATGATCTGAACATATGCTAAAAACTTGTCTTGCTAGCTACTGTAACTTAATACCATAAAACCTCGAAAAGAAGCCAATGGGCTTCTTTTTTATTTAGGACCCTTGGATGGGCTTCTTTTCAAGATTGGTCTTTTTTTCAAGATGGGCTTCTTCTCGAGACTACTTTTGCAAAGTCAAGACGGGGGCTTCTTTTCAAAATGAATGCTGCAAATATTGCGAATGGCTACTGTAATACATGTAGGACTACTGAAGACATTTTCCAACCATAAAATTCTGTTTATTATAATTATACAAAGAAACTTATGAAAAACAAGAACATATTCATTATTTCAATTATACTGATCATCAAAACATGCTGACGACAATCTGTTTCACAACCAAAAATACAATAAAATAAAATTGATACTGAGTCGGACATGATAAACAGTGACATTATCATAATCATCAGAGAGAACATCAGTTTGCATCACATAGTATAATTAACTGACATATCAAATCACCTAAACTATAAACCAAGTGTTTTTTCATTGTTTATTTCCGTTTCTTTGACAGTCCTTTACAATGCAAGTACTACCTCGAAAAGAAGCCCATACTATCTTGATGGGCCTTTTTTAGAGATTACTTTTGCAAACTAAAGAGGGGGGCTTCTTTTCGAGATGGGCTTCTTCTCGAGACTAAGTCCACTGGGCTTCTTTTCAAGGTTTTACGGTATGTGGGTTTTGTTGGTGAAACTTGTACATATGGTGCTGCCTACTTGCAGTGGTGGGCCTCTTACATGTGCTTCAAAACGTAATTATGACAATCCTGAACATGGTGCGAGTTTGTAGATGAAGATGAAGATGGAAAAGTAAATTGTAATAAATTACTATTATTTTAAAAATAATTATTACTGTTAAATTATTTAATAGATGATATTTATTCTTGTATATTTGTTTAACTTGTGCAAGAGAAGTCGGGGAATGAAGAAGACAAGACAGGGTATAGATTTGTGCTGAACACTTGAAATTACTCTTCCACTATCATTTGTTCATAATTTCAAGAAAGCACGTAAACGAAGAGTCTAGTGCAAAAGCATTGTAAAGTGAGTTTTGATAAAGTTATCAGTTCTCTTCAAATGTTCACATACCAGCTGGTAGCTGAATATGGGTTTCAAGTTCAGGTGGCACGAGCTCATCAAAGTTAATAATTCCCTGCAGGCCCAAATGGACAGTGATACCATACTTGACGCAGAATTTCTAGATGTGTATAAAGGCACCAATGGAGTTATCATGATGTTTGACATCACTAAGCCATGGTAAAATAATAATATATACATGTACTGTACGTCCCAGAAAGGCATGCACATGTAGCTACCATTAAGCCAGTAAGTCTGGGCTTACAAGTTGTTTCTGAAAACTTACCACTTGGTCTGGCCAGACAGGACATATTTATTGGAAGTGCAATAGAAGAAACCAATTTATTTCTGTCAAATAAAATCAATACACTTAATATCAAACATAATTGTAGCAGTAGTCATACTATTTGGAGTTCAGTTTGGAATTGATTTGCACAAGAGTGTTCTTCAAAGTAAAAAATGAAATCAAAATTGCAAGAGCCCTCAGACCTGTTGCACACTTAAAAAAGTTTTTCACCCACTTTTGATGATTTGTCACTCTTTGTCGCTTTCTGATTGGTTGCCCACTATCCGGGACTCTCGTTCACATGCGAATGTTCGCAAAAAATCAAACATTGCGAACTGGTCAAAATCGCAATGCGAACGTTCGCATGCAATTTGCGAACATTCGCATGCGAATTTCAAACAAAGGATCGCATGCAATTTGGGAATTGCGAATGAAGTGGAAATGGGCCTTTAGAGTCACTGGCCCTCCAATTCCTAAAAATCCTCCATTTACTCACTGTTTCATATCAAATAGTTTGCTCCTGATTGATGCTAAAAGAAGGGAATTTTGTAGACTGCAATTTCATTAGACAAGTCATTTCCTTGTTTTTCCAGCTAGAATTTATGATTCTTCTTCTGCAGTGAACTCCTGAAAGCAAAGCAATTCTATACTGATTGAGCAAAATGGCATCCATAGCAAAAAACATAACTTCGACTCCAACTTTCTCCTCGAAGAATACATTCAACCACTTGATCTTGTATGACAAAAACTGAGCTTCATGCACCAGGAATTTCATAGAATGTGTCAAGATTACATTCCTTAGAACCCAAAGAGAAAATAGCATTTGATCATGGAGCACTGCAAAATAAGAAAAAAACGTGTATTTAGGACCACAGGGTTAATTTAATAAATTGCCTGGGCTTGTATGCCCCAGACATATTCAGTGCTCGCAAATTTTGAGAATAGGCTAAAAAATATATGTCTGGTACAAGTATACTCTTGCCGGTTACTCAATTTTTACCCAGCAATATTACTATTTTAAACTTAATATAATATTATTTGTGATTAACTTAATATTAATAATATTATTTGTGATTAACTAAGTTAATATAATATTATTTTTACGTGATATTATATTAAGAAATAATGTGTTAATGAAATCATTTATTTTGTAAACAGGACATTTCAATATGTTCAGCGAGAGCTCCCCAAAGTTCCCAACTTTATTCCAGCCTTAGTCTTGGTACGTAGTGCTCAAGATTTTTGTTAATTTATAAGGCTGCAGTTTCTTAATATTTAGATTTATGGATATTTTTGACAAGAAGTTAGAAGCGGAGGAGGGAATAAACATAACAATAAAATTCAGCCGCCTCAGGTTCATTTCAATCTTCACAGGCATTCCAGTGTTTCTTTACTGCACCAATGGCCAAAATAATGAACTGTGCTATCTCCTTTACTGGGAAATCTGTTTTAACATGGAAAGTCACAAGGCAGGAATGAAGACTAATATGATAAACCCAAATTCATCTGAAATAGGGTCCACACATAATCAAAAATAATATAGAAAATAAATTGCAAATAAACAATTTATTTTTTCCCCAAATTGGGAAATTTATTAGGTGAGGAGGGTCCGTAAACCTAAAGATGAAAAAACTGTGGCCTAATTGATGTGATTTGTGAAAATGTACCAAACCATGGTTATAGTTATATAACAGCAAAGCTATAGAATGATGTAAGTGTCTGAATTAAAGCCTGAATTTGAACAGGCCAACCACAGAGACATGGGAGAACACAGATTGGTGGAAGCCGAGGAAATTGTGTACCTTGTTGAAAGTCTGCAAAGGTGAGTCAGGATGTGTTTGTTTCCAGTGATTTCAGGAACTGAAGTTAAATGTCCCAGGGACTCCTACAATATCTCTCAAACCTCCCAAGGCCCAATGTATTATAATTGACAGGTCTTTAGTCCTTTAACATAATACTGTTGACATGTAAAAATCACCGCAAACAGCACATTGCTAGCACAGTACTTGCATATCTTCATCACTCATTATAAATAATAATAATCTTTATTGAGGTTACCAGCATCACAATTATTTGCGGTTTTCAGAAGGGACCTCTGAAATTAAATGAAACCTACTAATTACATGAAATGTATGCCTGTTAAAAATACAAGGCAAGCTAAAACCGAGAATTACACGAAATGCATTCTATTAAAATACAGGGAAATCTAAAACAGCTACTATGAACGTTCTCTCATTACTTATTATAACTAAACCATCCAACACATCCAATTAAGGTTGTTTGAATTGTCCCAGGTGTTAAGAATATAATATTTGCCTGCTGCCTACTGACAGTGCAATTCTTGGTTTTCATGTGATGTCAGAGCTGCCATGTTGGTGTCCTTTTACAATGGAGTTGTAATTAGTTTCTTTTGTTAGGGACACCAACATGGCCGCCATGCCCTTTATCATTTGAATCCCTGGGGATTGAGTGAAAACGCTCTATAGTTTTTGCTGTATGAACAGAGTTTTAGATTTTTATTCAATGCAATTTTTTGACTAGGAGATCTCTTTGGGTTTTTTTCTTTATAGAAAAGACTTTCATTTAATTCTGAAAAATATTTGAGAACAACGGTTAAATAAAGTTTCGAATGATACGATAATGATGTTAGTCTAACCAATCAGATTGCAGCGTAGCGCTAACAATATACATTTTAGTTTTTCCTTTTCGATTTCTCATATATTGTTAACAAACCTATCAACATTGTGCAGATGTTTAAAACCTGCAGATTTCCTAATTTTAATTTTATTGCGAACGATGGAAAAACAATGAGAGGAAAACAGACTTACGTGGGCCATGGATGAAGCAATACGTCACATTTGTTGTGTTACTGTCTCCCGCAGAATTGAAGCCAGATACAGCCACTTCATACAAGCGATTTGTCTTCAGATTTTGAATCACATGTTGTGTTCTATTGGTCTTTTCGAATCCATATTGTGATGTACCCTCCAGCCTGTAGTAGATTGTGTAGCCAAGGATGGGGCCGTTTTGGTCCCAGTAAGATATTGATCTCCAGTTCAGTTGACAGCTGGTTGGGCTGGAACTCTTCGCCGTTAAATTTACCGGAGAGGCGCTAGGAACTGGCCAAAATGTAATAGGAGCATTAATTTCGCATTTCGTAATCATGGATGATGACTAGTACTCCAACACTTTTAATATGATATTTTAAAATTAGTTTTTTTATGGGGTCATCTCGTAGTTGCAAAAAGGAAGGATGCAATTGGATAGTTAACAAATTTATTATTTATGCAGCTGGTTGTGCTGTTTACTGACCCTACGCTGTGATTCAGTCCGTATACTGCAATGGTGTGTGAATAAATTTATTATTATTATTATTGTACGGAAACAAAGCAACGAATTCGCAGTTATTAAAGCAATAAGAGCCAACTTACATCTTACGTTAACTACTACGTCTTTATTGTTTTGATAAGCGGCAGTAAGCCCAGTACCAAGGTGATAGGACTGGCAGCATGCTTCCTTCAAAATCTCCAAAATCTTCAGGATCGCAAAATACTATCCTTTTTAAAACTATTAACACGAAATTTGATTTTGCTTACCTAATTACAGTCAACGGAAATCATGTAAGAACCATACTCAGATATAGTTTTGAAGATTGTGGCGAATTTGGGACAAACCTTCAAAACTTAATTAAACATTTTAAAAACTCAATTTAACAGTTTTCCTAATGGCTGGTGAGTTTCACAACGCGCCACAGTCTCAACCAAATTATTACTTTGCACAGGTTTGAAAATGCAGCCCAGAATTTAAAAAAAGATGAAAAATAAAATAAAGACTAAATGCTGCCTTTTCTGAATATTGAAACAAGAAGTTCAAAAGATAAAGTGTGTTTTTCTGCTCCAGACGACCTTTAGACAAAAACAAGAGACGACTTCAGACAATTACAGCAGGCAGTTGAAGATTTAATTCAAATATTTGATCTTGGTTATGGTTCTCACATGACTTTCTTTGACTGTAAAAGAAGAAAGAGGGGTCTTTATTAATCTCAAGGATTAAATAAACTGCACTTGAGCTTGTATACAAACATTCTTGGTGAAATCCAATAGTTAAAATACATCCAGATAACCACTGTCACTGGTCTTACCATCTTCCATTGTCTTGCAAATTACTGGTTCAGTTCGGTTTCCCGTCCCAGCAGACGTCATTGCCGTGACCTGAATCTTGTACTTAGACCCTGCCTCCAGCTCGACGATGGCCAGGGCTTTCTCCGCAGTACAGTAAATAAACGTCATATTCTCCCCTGGCCTGGGTACAACATAATCGGGGAGACCAGTGATGGAGTGAAACACGCGATACCCGAGTATGACGCCGTTACGATGTTCCTCAGGGACTGGTTTCCACTCTATAGTGCAACTCGTTTTTGATGCACCTGTCACTTTCAAGTCTTGGGGTGGAGCATTTGGGGCTAGAAGTTTAAAAATATCAAGAAATAATTTCAAAAAGGGATACTTCCGAAATGCCCGTTTATACTGAGTGAAATGATTTTTTACTTTGCTCTTTTTCAAAAAAGAAATCACGATATCTTTGACGAGTGTAGAGTAAAGAGTGAATAGAGAGGAGCAAGTATAAATTCCTAGGGAAAACTATATGATATGTATAGATTAAAAATATAGAAGCAACAAAAAATACTTAATTTGTATCAACATTTTTCTTCATCCGCATATAGTATTCATCTCTATATCCTTCATTTAATAATAAATAGGCTACCTTGCTATCTAGAAATTTTATGAATAATACTTCTCATCCAAAAAACTTGGGGGAAAGGAGATGTTCCTCCACCTTTCCCCATTCCCATTTGAAGTTATAGAAACATTGTTTTAAATTCATTCATACCTGCTTCAAGGGTAAGACAAATAGTTGTGGCAAAGTTATTCGACGGTCCAATTCCCTTCGAGTTGTAGGCTTCTAAACCAATGTAATATTTCGTTGCAGCCGCTAATCCTGAGATGCAGTAATTTCGTTCACTTGCTCCCAGGATATCAATACTGACAGCGCTCTGACCTGGAAGTGCTTTAACGGCCGAGTATTTGAGATTATATCCAAGGATAGGACCGTTTTGTTTCAAAAGTGGCACTGTTTGCCACAACACAACGCATGTGGACGCACTTAAACCCAAAGTGGACACGTTTACTGGAGGACCGTCGGGTTCTGGGGACAAATTGTTTCCAGATATAGAATAACCATTCAAAATTTTATGCTATAGAGTTACAAGGCTGCACATTTTACATATTTTCCTCTTTCTACACTCAATTGGTGAAAGTCCGTACAAGGATTGCCTAAATACTTAGTATAACATCAAAGATAGTGTATCACACACACACCTTCTTGAGGTGCACATTATGAATAGCAACATGTCTGATCGTTAATAATGTGCAGGTATACCCATATTCTGTGAGCCCTCCCCCCTAGTCCCTTCCCCTCTCACCAGACCTTGTATCAACCCCCTTGACTGCCCCTCCCCGGCCTACTTCTTAAGAAGAGAAACACTCGGTAGGTGCCTAAATTACGTTTTCACGCGATGTAAAGGCCGCCACCCTTAAACTTTATTCAGTTCAATTTTAAAAAATTGAATCAACCCTCCTTGTGTATTACATTAGTCGTACATTTTCTAACACTTACTCCATTGATCAGTGAAACATACAACAGATTGAATCTATGTAGCTAACATTCACGCGATTTAGAAACCCTAACCACATACTGTACCTCGTAGAACCCGCAAGACCGTGCATGTATTACATTTTTCCCAGTGAGCTTACATTAGCTTCACATTGTCTTAACCCTATTCGGACTAGGGGGGCCTAAAGTGCCCGCACCATATTCAAACCTCTCTAAAGAACGAACCATTAAATTAAAGGTAATTCCAAGTTTTTATTAAGGTACAATTTTATGTGTTAAAGTTGTAATTTTTAATCAACATGTTTCCGTGGCAACCAGTTTCCTAGTGACATGTCAGCGAAAATTTCCCTGATGTTTTTCTCGTAATGTAAATTTTCTGAATTTTTTTGCTATTCAATTGTAGCTCTTACTAATTGAAATTCATTCCAATAGTTTTACACTATTTTTTAGTCAAATAAGACCATTTCTGTTGTCTTATAAATCCAAGGTGGCCGATAATAAATCCAAGACGGCCGCCATCATTGACTTAACTAATAACTATTGAATTTGCATTAACTTAATTAACTAGCACAGCATCCTTTGAATCCTGAAGTACCCAACAGATTAACTCCTGTTCAGAGATCCACGCAGTGTACTTTAAATTATCTTATTAAAGCTGCCCGACCTAGTGTCCCAACCATTCCCACGTAGTTCACACTAACTTCACGTTGTTTGAATACTTACTCCTTTGATCCGCGACGCACTCGACTGAGTAACTCCAGTTCCCAGTGCAACGCAAGGTACCATACTGTACCACGTATAACCGGCCAGGCCTTGTATCCCAGCCATCTCCACGGAGCTTACATTAACTTCGCGTTACTTTTAACACTTTAACTCCTTTGATCCGTGATGCACTCAACCGATTAACACCACTTCCAAGCCATAAGCGATGTACCATACTCTAATTTGCATAACCCGCAAGGCTTAGATGTCGGAGTTCACACTGAGGTGAGGGCCTGTTTACATGGGGGGAGGTTGATCCTAGTGCCAGGGTCAGCCTAGCAGGCGATTGAACCCATCACCCTTACATAAGCAGATTTCTGTTTACATGACCCGGCGTAGATTTGCACCGGGTTATGGGATCAACCTGGTACTGGGATCAACCTAGCCGACAGGTAGGTTGATCCTAGCGCTAGCACTGGGGTTAATTTTTCCACGCGTTTCGTCAAGTAAAGACAGTAAACGGGTTTGATAGGATTAACCCCCTGCCCGAATTTACTTGGTAACCACCCGCTTCTCACAACTCGATTTCGGGACCTTGTGCCGAGTTTATCCCACCTGGCGTTTTCCATTTAAAGCGAATGTAAATTTGCCCCGCTTGCATGTAAAACCGAATAAAAAGTTGACTCTCCTGCTAGGTTGATCCTAGTTCTAGGATCAACCTCCGCTCATGTAAACAGGCCCTAACTTCACATTGTTTTTACACTTACTTCTTTGATCCGTGACGCACTGAGCAGGTTGACTCCATTTCCCAGCTCCACGCGATGTAAAAGCTGCTACCCACAAAGTGTACCTCGAATAACCCGCCAGACCTTGTACTTCCTTGCTAAACGTTGCTGTGTCCACCGTCACGTGCTCCACTTGGGAAGAGTAGCTTGGCTTATAGAAAACTTGATAACCAAGTAATATACCATTGTGACTGTCTTGGGGGACTGGTCCCCAATGCATTTTGCACGCCGAACTCGAGACATTTTCCGAGATTACGTTTGGCGGTGGAACACTGGGAACTTAATGAAACAAAAAAGACAGATCATTCACATGAACACATGGAATTTGCGGAATCAACTTACACCTAGGATGTAATGAGTTTTGCAACAGAAAACAACAAAGACTCATTTTCAAACTCGGAACCTTAGCAATGAGCGGTTTTCATTCACATACTTTCAAACATTTTTTTAACCAATTAGATATTCCGAATTCTAACCAATGGCACGATTTGACTTTTTGATTCGCATACATTAATGCCGTACAATTTAAAACGTCAGATTTAGTCCCAACCTTAGAACCAAAAACAAACCACTGTTTGATCGAACCATATGTTTAGCATACTCGCCAACGCAGAAAGAAAAGCCCAGTTTTTTTTGTCTTCCAGTAAAAATAACAAGAATATATTTTGCAGTCAAGAACCAGAGTCATTAACCGTTCTTGTTGTAAACGTGCCGTGAAGACACCTTGATAACTCAGATGTCACACTTCAAAGTTAAAACGATGTTTAGACTAAACAACAACGGCGATGAGAATGCCATAAATCAACATTAGTGACAACGCTATCAACTATGCCCGTGACAGTGACCATAACTATGATGATAAAAATAATGACAACTTTAATCATAGTAAATTAAAAGCATGCATAACAAACGATTACTTGCAACACACGAATTCTTTAGTTAGTAAAGTTAGGGCACTTCCTGTTTCTCTTTTCTGAACTACGAAGCTAACTGCTCCTTTGTGCACATGTTAGGTACCTAACTGACGAATAACATCAGGGATTTTTTTATAAATGTCTTTTTTATTGATCTGCTCGAGGTCGATTTTGGCAGTGATGGATGGGTCTCACAAAATTATAATTTGAATTGCTCCATGCGCTTTACAAAGTGTTTAAATGGGAAAATCAAACAATCAAAACTATTTGAAAGTAAAAAGACAGTGTCTTGGGTGTAATTTCCAATTATTGATGAAGTTCTGTTCCGCTTTAAGTACTATATGTTTCACGACAAATGATAAATTACACTTATGCAATTTACTTACCATCCTCGCCAGTCAGGTTGCAAACCGGTTTACTAACAGGTCCGTCCTGTATGGTGAAGACCAGAGCCACCGCACAGTAGTTTGTGTAAATTTCCAGTCCGCGAATCTCATGCACCAGGTGAGTTGTGTTGTGAACTGTAACGTTTTGAATCCAGCTTGTATTCAGTACACTGCCGCCAGTTAGGAACTCAATTAATCGAAGAGAAAGGAAATAGAATATCCGGTACCCTCGGATCAAGCCCGCTGTGCGATTGGCTGGGGGGTGCCACTTGATTTGCAAGCTGGTTGAACTTGTATTTGAAATAACCACATTGTCAGGGGGAAGATGAGGAGCTGTCGCAGAAATGTGGATGTAAAACAGAATTAGACGAAAATAGAAACGCCGGCAAACGTTAGCAGCTCACTATTATCAAACAACACAAGAGCACTGATACCAGAGCCAATTGTAAAATTAAGACGACTGAGAAATTATCGTCATTCAAGTTTACATTTTCTTAGTTAAAATCAATATGACGGATCCGTCCAAAGGGCGGCGGTTCTTCTATGAGTGGAAACATCTTGCTTCGAACTTATTTTCAAATGATAATCTTAATTGCGACATAAATGTATAATTAAATTATTTTTGCAGGTTTTTCACTTCGTTTCACAAACAGTTGTAACACTATGACAGTTACAAACTCTTATATATTGAATCCTTATTTTTTTGTTTTTATCCATTATTAACTTAGAGATGAGTTAGTTTGTACGAAATCTCTAATTTCTTTTTGTGTGTTCTTCTTATAATTCCCCCGTGCTTTGATCCAAAAGTCACAAAATAGATTGTTGCTCTATGCCTAATAATAATAATATTGATAATAATAATAATAAAAATAAAATAATAGTAATAACTTTGTCTTAAAAGGTTTACACCTACTGCTTTTACAATAATAAAATATTACAACAATTAATAA
>JAOEHT020127244.1:0-12397 GCA_025448195.2 Parazoanthus atlanticus
CATGTCAGACTTAGTTACCAGACATAACAGATCATATTTACGTCTGGTCTCAGAAGTGTTGGTGGCAAAGTAAATCTTTCGGAACACGTTCAAGGCACCTCTCGCAGTTAGAGGCAAAACCCAGGACAATATAATAAAAGAGAAAAGTAGATGAAGTAGTGACTTGTTTAGCTTCGGGTATTAGACTTCCATAGAATAGCTCTACTTCAGGGTGTTCGCACTTGGACTTGGAATAAATAGATAAACTACTATCTGAGTTTCTTATCAAACGTTTTTAAAGATGGTGTTAGTAGACACACAAAATTTCCTGGTGCGTTTGGCTACCTGTTTCTAAACAGTTTTATAAAAAATAACTTTCATTATAACCTAAGAATATAGCAACCAGTTTAGGCCGTTTAGCTTCAGTTTCTGTCGAGAAAAACAAAAACGAAGCTTATTAGTACAAGTTCTGTGTTGTTTTCTGTTGCAACAGTGTCTGTGACGTCACTAAAAATTAAGGAGCAGATATGCGACCGTTGTAGTTCTAATACTTGTTTACATATAAGACTTAATTACCAGACATATAGGATCATATTTGGATCTGGTGTCAGAAGTGTTGGTGGCAATTTTAATGTTTTAGTGATGGTTGTAAACGCATTTAGGCTTTGCAGAATGCGTTGTAAGGAAAGTTATTACTATTATTATTATTATTGTTATTATTATTATTATTGTTATTATTATTATTAATAACGTAAATCTTTCGGAAAATGTTCAAGGCACCTCTTATTCTTTGTCGCAATAAAGTGAAGTTTCCCATGTACAATCGTAAGACAACACATGCAAGTAACATTAATTCAGTGTATGGATGATTTTATTTAAAGGCAAAACGTCTATAAACGTTTTCAGTACAGTTTTTTCACCCCTAAACTGGTAGGCCATTCGGCCAAACATATAGAGGGGTGGGCTCAGTGAACCTCCAAAGATTTTCAATATGCCTTCTCCTTTCATCTTGAGATTTGGCATATTGTTAATTAATCTAAGTTCTTTCAATTACGGCTAGTCACGTGACAATCTGCCTGTTGTCATGGTAACCAGAGCTGATAAAAAGGACGATATATTGCAAAATTTAACGTTTTTTTTTAACAATTTGATTGTTTTCACAGCGTTTTCTCCCCTTTTTGACAAAAAGCGGCTAATGTACAATGTAAAAGTATTGATCTAGTGGCTAGATCAATACTTTATAACCATATAAACTCTACTGAATTTCTATAAAATAATCTTCTGTGCTGCTGAAGTCTAAAACACATTCTAAAACATTGTGCTTTGTAAATCAGAATAATATTCAATCAAAAACTCGCTGAAAAATGCTTATTTCTGAAAGAAAACGGCTAACCGGCAGGGCTGCCTAACACGTGGCGACCGCCATTTTGTATCCCACCATGCCTTGCTCCAAGAAGAAGACCGCTGATCAGTTGATATAACAGAAAAATTGGTTTGTTTGAATATTTCTGCCACTAAAAACCGAATTTGGTGGAAAAAACACATAAATTTGAAAGAAAACACAAAAGGCCTATTTTTTGAGAAAATTCGATATTGTTGTTCAAACTTTAACGATTTTTTTTACAAAATATAATAAGGCCGACAATTTCCAATTTGCGTCAAGAAACGTGTTTATTAATAAGTAACAGCTAGTAGAAAACATTTGGGAAAGTTTTAAAATCCCTCAAAAAAATCGCAAAAAAATCTAGGGGGAGGGTTAACGAACACCCCCCCCCCCAGTTTAAGGATTAAGTCTGTTGTGTAAGTGATTTGACCGACCCGTCGTAAACGGCGCACTAATCTGTCTGTAAAATTATCCAAACAGAAAATCTTAAACAACATAACCAACATCATTTTAGTAACAAGTTGTAGTTCATTTATTTTCTCTCTTAAAGGAACGCAGTCACCACCCAGAATGCTTTGCATTTTGGTTTGTTTTGTTTAGAATCAAAGTTAACATCAAAATATTTTTTTGGCTTTTCATAAATTCATAACATATTTGAAATATACTCTGGTGAAAAAAATTGATATTTAACTACGTTAGGTATTTCGGTAATTTTATTCGCTAATCAAAATTTAAAAAAACATAAAGCATTATGTTGGTAATTGTAGGTTGTTTTAAAATTAACTCTCAATACAATAAGATACATATTGTGCATATCATATATTTCAACTTTGCTGAAACAACAGTTGGTTAAGTTCAGCCCTGTTTTTGAATATAGTCGGGATAGACTGGTAAAACTCTAATAATTGACCACCAGGATTCGGCGTCGATGGTAAATTTGTGGAACACCTTTGCGATGGACACTTTGTGATCTTCAAGAGTTCCTTTGTCTTGCGCCAAAGGAATTCTAAATGCTCCCTTCTTCCAGAGTTTTCCTGTAATTCCGTCCTTGAATGTTGTGTCTACAATTGTCTCTGAACCAATCCCCGCCTTGAGGAGCACCACAAACGAGTCGTAGAATCTGTTCTCGAGACACGTGATTTGTAGAGGATGACCACTTCCGCTTGTGCCAGGGATAACGTCACAACTGCAAAAAAGGGGAATTTATCCGGCATAAAATTAATGAAACGACTTTTAGAAAATAGTATTACTTAAATTAAGAAATTACTTAGCTTAATAATGGTCAAGATAAATGTTTAACAAACAAACATGCACACAATCAAATGAAAAACATTTTGTTTAACATTATCAGTAATATACTCAGATGATGTGATCTTTCTGCTTTTAGGCCAACAAATGTGTCATCCTTACTTCTTGGGTTTTTCAACTACGTGTCCTTGGACTATGGTTTCTTCTTCCCATGGTACAATCCTCTCTCTTGCATCTTTGTTGAGAGGATCCCAAACTGTCGCCTTCTCAGCTGTTGAACTGACCTCAAACACGATTTGTTTGGTTGGGCAGGAACCAGGAGTGGCGTCTTCGTTTGGAGCAGATTCGTCTGATCTGCGTCCGGAACGACACGACCCGAAACAACTTCCGAGAAAAGGAAGACGACTGGACAGCAGCGACAACCGGATGCTTGAGGAACGGGATGGGTCGTTAAACGGCTCGGGGTTGCCTTGGGTAGAGGCACTTCTATAACGACGATTTTGTTCTGTCCTCAAAAGCCTTAGCTTTCCAGGTTCGGCCTTAGCCATGACTTTTGCACTAAGAATCAGCTCCGTAGGGATCCCATTATACGCCAGCCATTCCTTCTGGTACTCGTATTTGGCTGCCGCAGCTTGGTATTTCTTTTCTTTTGTTCTTCTATAGGCTTTTAGTAAAGAGTCGTAAGCGCTATAAAAATTCTCGGTGGCCCTGATCTTGTAGATGAAGACATTAGGGCCTTTGTCGTTGTCGATCCAAATCTGATCCCCTCCCCACTTTTCTGCAAAGGATTCTTCTGAGGTCGTGGCCACGAAAGCGGTGCTGGGATTTGGTCCATAACTGCAAGAAGTGCCTTGAACGTGCTCCAAAAGATTTACATTGTCACCAACACTTTTAAGGCCAGAGGCAAATATGGTCTGAGGGTCTCTGAAGTCTGCTCTGTAGACAAATTGTGGAGCTACAATGGTCGCATTTGCTCTTTTATTCAGAGAAATTACGGCCAGTATTGCAACAAAAGACAGCACAAAACTGCTGGTAGTAAGCTTCATGATACTTTCTTGACAAAAGCTGAAGCTAAAATGATGGCTATAGTATTAAGTAATAGTTTAGTTTTCGTCTTCAAATTATTTTGCAAGCAGGTAACCTAACGCACCAGGACACTTGTGTGTCTTCCTGATTGCGTATTTAATTAAGTTTAATATATTTTAATGGCACCTGTCAATTAATTTTTTGGAGGAAACCGTTTTTTGTAGACATCGTCAAAGGTATTTTGACACTACTGTAGATTGAAGATGGACTGATTACTATATTCTCAAGTTATAGTTAAAGTTATCATCTTTAAAATTCTTTTGCAAGCGGGTTATCTAACGCACCAGGACACTTGCGTGTCTTCCTGATATCGTATTTAATTAGGTTTAATATATTTTAATTTCACCTGTTAATTAATTTTTTGGCGGAAAACCGTTTTCATGGGTATCGTCAAAGCCATTTTTGATACTATCGTAGATTGAAGATGACTGATTGCTATATTCTTAAGTTATAGTTATAGTTATTATCTTTAGAATTCTTTTTCAAGCAGGTAACGTAACCCACCGGGACATTTGTCTGTTTTCCTGACATCGTATTTAATTAAGTTTACTATATTACACCTGTTAACGAAGCTGTGGCCATAAGCTGTCATTTATAGGGCATCATAAAGGTCAGTATAGATTTTGTTTGAGTGACCTAACTGATAGCTGACGCTTACAGATTTTAGACTTCCCAGTCTGCTAATCAGAACCGTAAGTGTACACTGAGTGATAATGCGTATAGAGTATTTTGAGGAACTACAAAATTTACTGCAGTTGTAAATGGTTCACAAAAACTCTCCAAAGAAACCTTCTGAATTGTGTATGGCTTTGTTTCCCTAGAAGGCTCGAGATAATAGGGGAATACTGTAGTTCCACTAAATACACTGTTTGGAGAAGAAATACCAAAATATGTGATTGTAAAAGCTAACGTTTGCCTTGCTGTTTTTTCATTCTCAACGAAACTGTAAAGTTTTGCTTAGGCTCACACTTGGACCAGGATGGTCAGCGGTCAGCATCACTAAGGTTGGAGAAATTTCAAGTCACGTTTTCATCTCCGCTAGGATCAGCTACGTGAATTTTATTGACCATGAAAAGGATACACTGCTCAAAAAATCACGATAGATAATCGCAAGTCTTTAATTTTTAAAACAGGACAATTAAAATGAAAAACAAAGACAGCTTAATTTTATTAACTACGCCTTGAAGCGTGCAATTTAATAGGCCATTTGCAAATTACGCTTTAGTTTGCCGGAACAATAACTCTAGGCCTGGTGCAAAGTTTTATACATAATTTGGAATTCGTATTCGAAGCGTTTATTTCTTGGAAAATTCACAGCAGTAACGGTTCAGCTCGTAAACAGTCTTTTCACACAGAACTCGATGGAAATATCAGTGACAAAGCATTTCCAAATCCTTTCAAGGTAAGATTTACTTATTTAGCACGTCTTTGCAGACAAAAAAACTCAAGATATACTATAGGCTTAAGTGATTTTCGGTTCATATACTCTTTACAACAAGAGAGTTTACAAAGTTATTTTTTTGTCCACAGCGATGGAGAACAACCGCAACGCAAATGTGCACTCGGTACGAGAATTGTTTGATGTTATTAGAAATGAAAACCGGGTTAAGTCTGGTATAGAAGAGTGCGCCAGAATTGATAAATCGTTTTCAGTTCAATTAAACTTGTTAAAAAGACAAAAAAAAATATCGACTAGCATTTTAAAGTAACTTTAGAGCTATTATACGAGCTGCATTCCCCGACTTTCAGTTCGGCTGGTAAAGAAGAGAGGTGTCATTGAGGGAGAAAGGCGAGTTATACAGGTGACGTTTATTCTGTGTATTAAGGGCACACCTTATAGCTGCATCAGATAAAGCAATTCCGGCATTAGAGCGATATCAGGATGTTTTGAAAAGATATCAGTATTCAACTTTTGGTTAATACCGGCTTTACTGAAATTCAATGTAGCTTTTAATGCCATTTTGTACCAATACGAGAGAAAACAGTACAGACTCGTTCCCATATTTAAGTGAAATATCTTATTATTATTATTGTTATTTTTAAGTTATTAAGTTATTATTATTATTATTGTTATTTTCTCAGTACAACAAAGTACATATCATTGCTCAACCGCCATATAATTCCAACTCTGTCGAATGAACAGTTGGCTAAATTCAGCCCTTTGTTTGGATAAAGTCGGGATAGACTGGGTAAATTCTAATAATTGACCACCAGGATTTAGTGTTGGTGGTCAGTTCCTGAAACACCTTTGCAATGGACACGTTATCGCGTTGCATTGCCGTCACACGCCAAAAGAATGCTCAATTCGGACATCTTCCAGGTTTTCCCTGCAATTCCGTTCTTGAAGTTGGTGTCTACCATCGTCTCTGGCCCAATTCCTGCCTTGAGGAGCACCACAAACGAATCATAGAACCTGTTTTCTGGGCACGTGATTTGTAGAGGATGACCACCTCCGCCTGTACCAGGGATGACAGTACAACTGCAAAAAATTCGGCGTAAAATTAGTGAAAACTACAACGTAGGCGGTTAATCGCATGCTACGAAATTAAATTGGAATGACTCAAACTAAATAAGAAAAAGGAAAGCACCTTTCTGACGACTATATAAGCTGTCCCTAGCTGTAGTTTTGCTCAATTAATTGCACGAATATAATTTTTAATATAATATAGAAAAGTAGAATAATATAGAAATGTAGCTGGAATTGGCATCAACAACAACGTTTCTGGTTTCTCACAGAAGTCATATATATTTTGATTCAAGAAACCCAAATGTTCTACGTTGGATTGTTTTTTCTTTATTTTCTTCGACTGTCAGGAGGTGTGAATGCAAAACTCAATATAGGAGGTAATCATTTCTTTATAGGAAAATCATAATAAGATAAGTGTCAGTAAAAAGTTCCATTAAAAATAATGAAAGAGTCAATTTTACAGTTTTGAGATTCAGAATAACCTCGAGAAAGTGGAAATAAAAGATCGTTTGCACTGTAGGATACAAACACATTTAAAATTTACACTATTCACCGACAAAATCAACGCGTTTTAAAAACGTTTACCTAGAGTAATCATCTCTCAACGCTGAATAAATCCACTTGGCAGCAAATATAAAATTAACAAAATGAGGCAAGATATTTATGGAGACGATCAACTGTAGAAAAATTGTGATTGGTAAATATATGTATATGATTTGGTGAGCTCCTTCTACTCTTGGAGCTATAAGTTTATTAGCCTTACCCCTTTGGTTTTTCAACTAAGTGTCCTTGGACTGTGGTTTCTTCTTCCCACGGTGCAATCCTCTCTCTTGCATCTTCGTTAAGAGGATCCCAAACAGTCTCCTTCTCAGCCGTTGAACTGGCCTCATTAACGATTTGTTTAGTCGGGCAGGAATCAGGATCGGTATCTTCATTTCGAGAAGATTCGTCTGATCTGCGCCTGGAGGGACACAACCCGAAGCTACTTCCGAGAAGAGGAAAACGGCTGGTCAACACCGACAGCACATTGCTGGAGGAACGGGACGGGTCGTCAAATGGTTTGGGGTTGCCTTGGGTAGAGACACTTCTATAACGACGATCCTGTTCCGTCCTTAAAAGCCTTAGCTTTCCAGGTTCGGCCTTGGTCATGACCTTTGCACTAAGAATCAGCTCCGTCGGGATTCCATTGAAGGCCAGCCATTCCTTCTGGTACTCATATTTGGCTGCCGCAGCTTGGTATTTCTTGTCTCTTGTTCTTCTATAGGCTTTCAGTAGTGAGTGGTAGGCGCTATGAAAATTCTCGGTGGCGCGGATCTTGTAGATGTAGACATTGGGCCCTTTGTTGTTGTCGATCCAGATCTGATCTCCTCCCCACTTTTCTGCTGAGGATTCTTCTTCTAACAAGCTTCATGTTGGCTTTCTCCACAGAAACTGTTGATTTATTCTTAAGTTATGGTTAAATTTATTATCTTTAAAATCCTTTGAGGCAGGTGACACAACGCACAAGGACCCTTTGTGTGTTTACTAACACCATCTTTAAAAAGCTGTATTGCGATCTTCAGTAATAAACGTTTTCTACGAGAGCAAATGCTCAGGCTCTAAAAATGAGCTTTGCATAATTATAGAGGAGATTTTCTATTGAAAAGTCTAGCATCCGAAGCTAAACAAGCCACTATTTTCTCTACTCAGTTCTTGCTCTTTCTGTACTGTCCTAAAAGCGTTGCTGGGACTTCGTCCCATAACTGTACGAATTGTCTTGAATGTGCTCCAGAGGGTTTACATTGCCACCACCACTTCTGAAACCAGACGCAAGTATCGTCTGGAGGTCTCTGAAGTCTGCTTTGTAGACAAATATTAGTTTGAAGTACAATCGCCGCATATCATATAATAATGAAAAAAAAAACATACAAAAAAACATACAACTACTATTAATAAGCTTCATGTTGTCTTTTTCGACTGAAACTGAAGCAGAAATGGAGGTTGCTTTATTGGTAAGTCATAGTTAAATAGATTAGCTTTAAAATTCTGTAGAAGCAGATAACTCAACGCACCAGGACTTTTCATGTGTCTCCTGACATCGTACATAAAAACTGTTATACAATCGAGGCTGAGACTGACTCGTACCCAGTCGTCTAGTACGAGGGAAATGGGGCGCCTCGATTTTTTTTCTTTTTTTTTTCTCTTTTCCTGGTAAAAACGACTAGGTACGAGTCAGAGGCTGAGATATTAGTTTATATGTATTATCCACTATTGTAAACTGGTTTTAACTATCGGCCTCGATTGAGTGTCACTATTGTTTCAGCTATTGACAGTCAAGTGTAAACCAAATAAAACACTGTCAGGGACTTTGGATTGATTGATTGATTGATTGCAAAATCAAATAGCAAAGCCATTATAAAGAAGAGCTTTGCTGAATTACGGAGGAGCTCTCCTGTGGAATAGTCTAATATTTTAGCCACTACTTGCTCATTTTTCACTTGTATTATATTTAAACCTTAATAACATTTTTTCAATTAGACAAAGTTTAGCTAGCCAGCGCAGTCTTAAACAACAAAATTGTAAATAATTTTTATAATTGTTCTTGCACGTTTCCGTGGAAGAGCTCTCTATATAAAAAATAATAATAATAATGATAACAACAACAACAACAACAATAATAATAATAATAATAATAATAATAATAATAATAATAATAATAAACATACTAATAATGTTTTCGACCACAAAATGATGTTACATATTTTGAATAGAGAATTTACATTGTTGTTGTAAGGTGACCTCTGGGAACCATGCATAAAGCCTATTAAAAGAGGCCATCTTTTGGGTTTAATTCAAAGCTAGAGTTTACGAAACGTCATCAATTAGATACGCATCACGTTAGAAATGAGTAGATTGATTCTGAGATACTAAAAGAGTTAACGGTTATTGATTAAATATTGAAAGTTATTTTCTTCTTAAAAGCTGTTCTTCGTGTTTAATGTCGTGATAGTAGATGGAAACGAATTCAATATTTTACGTCCTTGGATTAGAATTGCATGTTGCTTTTTTAGGTTCGTGCGATAGAAAGGTGTTCTATAATGTGTAGCATTAGACAGACTCTACCAAGGGGTCTCTGCTCCCTAGAGTTAAATTATGGTATAAGGTAATTATTACTACTTTATTAATGATATATTTTTACTAGGGAGTGGATGTGGTCCAACCATTTTTTCTACAGATCCAAGTTAAATTAATTTTCAATGATTCATCTAGCTAGAGACGGAGCGGAAAAACAGAAAACAGGCTGTTTCCTGATTTACTTGAAAATTGACAAAGATGTGTCAGATATTGAATATTTTTAATTTTGCTTCCATGACTCTAACTAGTTTCTGACAAAATACATATCAATTAGCATAGAACAGCTGAGAGAAATTTAGGAAAATCAGTGTTAGTATTTTTGCTGGTCAAAACATCACCTCTCCCAAAGCAGAAGGGCCTATTTATCAAAACTTCAAATTAATTGACCGAAATTGAGCCTGTCTACCAAATTTGTAGCTTAACGAACCATATATGTCCTTTTAAAGACCATAGAACCATAGATGTCCTTTTAAGGACCATAGACCATAGATGTCCTTTTAAGGACATCTTTTAAAAAAACACGAAAATCTATGAAAGCGAGGAGAATGTTTTTCCGTTCAGCCCTAGTTATAAGGTTTTAATCAATGCGACATTGTTGCCTTTTGTGACCAAGCAACGCGCCAGCAGATGTCAGCAGGTGCAGCCTTGTCGTGATGAAAACTGATGTTCAGTTGACTTGACCAGTCAGGGGGTCACAGTCATTTTCAACTTCACTCAAAGGCTTTGTTTCAGAACGATAAGACTGTTTTATTAAAATTCAGTGCAACTAACATACATATGATCGTAGAGTTCGTGCGGGTCATGGAAACTTGGAAAGTCATGGAATCTTCACAAGTTCGTTTTCCAGTCCTAGAAAGTCACGGAAAATTTAACTTGGATCCTGGAAAGTCATGAAAATGAAAATTACTGTATACCAGCATGGGCCAGTTTGCTTTTATAAGTGCCGGAGAGGGAAACAAAAGCTCCGCTCAATTTAGGTACAAAATGCTAGATTCCAATGAGATTAGTCTTTATTGTTTAAAGAGCTCTCTGCATTTTATATTGGATTTGTTATTTATGCTTGAAAAAGCTCAAACTGAGAATATTTATCGGTAACACGAAGATAAACTATATGGTCAAAATTAGGTCATCGAAAACTGTCAAAGGTCATGTAAAGGTCCCATGGAAAGTCATGTAATTTCAGAAGTTAAAAAGAGCACGAACCCTATTTATGAAATTGAGTCAACTGTAGTAAATAATATGGAAATTCTAGAGAATAATTGTCATCAACCTGGGTTGGATGAAAGGAATTATAGGTTTTAACTTCTAAGTAGCTGTCCTCTCATTTTCAGCAATAATGATGATAAGTAATAATATCTTTTTATGTAAATCCAAGAGATATTGAATAAAGTTTGTTGCTGTTGTTGTTACTATTGTTGTTGTTGTTGTTGTTGTTGTGGTGGTGGTGGTGGTGGTAATATGCAGAGCTTTTCTACTCATGGAGATAAAGTAAGAGAGCATTTAAATTCAAAAAGAACACTAAATGCTGTGCTTAAACAAAGGAAGACAACTAAATACAAATAATATTAAAAATTAATTTGCAGAAGTTATCCGCTAATGGAGCCTAAAAGCCCTAAATACGCGTATTGCTATTATCAGTACAAGAAAACTATTTGTAGTTAATTATATAACACACATAGGTGAGATTAAATACAAATTTGTGAGATTTAATGTATGTTAAGGTATCCAGTTTCAGGGTATAGGTAATCTTATAGTGGAATATTTCTACCTGCTCGGTTATTTTTAATTAAATCGCGCTAGAGTTCCTTAGTTAAAGGTCAGCACGGTTCATTCATCCGATGTAAAAAGTATCAAACATATTACAATGGTTAAGATATCACAACACGTTCATTGGTTTTAAGAGCAAGAAATTGAAAATGAAATTTCAGCTCAATTTCTTGTCTTTTCTAAGTGCGATTTTATGTTTCTTTGCCGCGCCTTCTCAGCAGACGATTGAAGAAACTCCACCTCATTTCGTCTACAGGGCTGATTTTAGAGATCCACAAATCATTTTCGCAAAAGGGTTCAAAAGTTTTGGTAGAAACGAGAATCTTCTTGAACACGTAGAAGGTTTGTCGTGTTCTGATGGTCAATCACAGAACTCCGCCTTCATCGCAACAACTTCCTCGGAAGGGTTTGCCAAAGGGTTTGGGGCGGATCTTCTTTGGTCTGCTAACAATAAAAGTCCATTCATATATGTATACAAAATCCGCGCCACGAAAAACTTCTACAATGCCTTCAACTCGTTGATGAAAGGCTATCAAGAGACGGAGAAGGAGACGTATAAAGAGACGGCAGATTTTTTTAAACACGAAAAGGAGTGGGTTGCTCTTAAAGAAATCCCTTTCAACCTGATACGGAGTGCGGCCGTTTATCAGAGGGGGAAGTATCGCATTGCTCTGAAAGAAATTCGGGTGGACATCAACTCTCGCTATCAAAATGAACAAACAGAGGGGAGTAGTAAACATTTCCCAGTATTAGGTACAGGGTTGATTGGCCGCGTGTTTTTATTGGCCAGTAGTGTTAAAGTCAGCAGCTGTTTCAAGTCCTGTCCCTCACAAGCGTCTGATGCGCCGGAACAAGAAGATTCGTCTAAAAACACATGTCAAATCAAGCTAAAAGTGTTCGAGACGACCATAACAGCTGACACGGCAACCGTGTGGGACCCGATTACAAAAGAGCCTAGGGAGAGGTTGGTTCCTTGGGAAGAGGAAGTGAAGGTTGAAGGGCATCACTCGACTGAGAAGCCGGCTGAGTAAGTTGATAAAACACCCAATCCAGGGTCCCGGTTGAGTAGGCTGATGACATAACAACCAATCCAGGGTCCCAGTCGAGTAAACTGGTGACATAACAAGCAATCCAGGGCCCCGGTTGAGTAAGTTGATGATATAACACCCAATACAGGGCCCCGGTTGAGTAAGTTGATGAAAAAAATAATGAAAAAACTTTTTGAAAAACTCACGAGTGCAAATTAATTTCAAATTGAACGAGAAAAGTCGTATGATTACTTATTAATAACATACATGAAAAAATTCGCGTAGCGGAAGTGAAGATTTGACGCGTGTCACTTTATTTTCTGA
>JAOEHT020127343.1:0-12396 GCA_025448195.2 Parazoanthus atlanticus
TATAAAAGTGTCTTGCTCAAGGTCACAACACAGCAGGTCTTGCGGCCTGGGTTTGAACTCACGATCGACTTTTGGGTTACCCGTCAGACTCGCTAACCACGAGACCAGTGCGTCGCGCACCATTGCAAGTTGGCCGTGAAACATGAGCTATTAATAACAGACTTTTAGTTCTTTGTGTAACTGTTCCTGTGTTTTATTACTTGAGTAATTGAGCTGGGGAAGGTATGATTCATTGATTTGTCTGAATGATTTTATGCTTTAGTACAAGCCAAACGAACATGTTATACTTATGATTATTACTGAGAGAACTAAGGATGTTGAAAATACATTGGTTCCTATAAAGATTTATCTTCCTGTTATAAGCGCGCCGTGGTGTTAGAAATTAAATGCGCCTAAGAGCTTATAACTGAGCTTAATGTTAAAAACGAAGTGGCGTTTTAAAAACTATACTAGCTAAGTCAAACAGTTCCACAAACTGACACATGCTACGATTGGTACATACCGCTTCCGCCTCCTCCACAGCTTCACCGCAGGCGCGCATAAAAGAGCGCAGAGCCAAAAGAGAGCGAAGTTGGGCCATATCTGCAACACAGTGAAAACCACTGAACAAACCACAAAATTAGCTGTTAGTTTACTTAGACCGTACATGTGTAACTTCTCTGATGTTGTATGCAGCTCTTGAATCGATCAAAAGGCCGGAGGACTCAATCGTTCTACTTCGTTTCATTCCGCAGCTTCAGTCAAACCGGCTATAAACACTCAAGGCAGTACAACAATGACTGTTCAGCCTCTTGATAATTGTGTTGCCATGCATGATACTATCTTTATAATATATTGTGTCACACACTTAACTAGAAGAGAAAACATTAGAGGGGTAGTCATGCATGGTAATGCGCATTAGGATCCTTAGCGTGACAAACATGTGGCAAGTCTTGCCGGCGTGACCTACCTGTTGAAAACTGCATGATGAAGCGTGACAGTAAGACCTGGCGTCTAAAAAAGGTGCTCAGCTCGGACATGTTGTCCACCATAACGTACATCCCTTTGGTCAGCTTGGCGATTCCTTCCAGAAGTTTCTGGATTAAACAAATTAAAGTCAACAAAACGGTTTACACTGTGAGATTTATAACCGGTTTACCACTGACTTTATAGCAATTTTGGTGAAATAGAAGACATGTCGAGTGAAATACCTCGCTCCTCCAGCTTGTTATAAGTGCGCAACCACGGAATGTTAAGAGTGAGGAAAAATGATTTGCTTGTAAAATTTATCTTTGCGCAAAGGTTTTATCTTATCAATTTTATATTTCACTTTTTTTTCTATTTATAACATCAAGTTGCGCAAATTGATATATTTTATTGTTGCCAATTCGTGCAAATTATAAATTCAGAAAATCAGTCCAAGATTTACAACAAAAAATGTCAGAAGTCCTTTATTAGTTCAAGGCCAAAACTGCAGACAGTGCATGGGAAAGCTACAAACAAGCAGTGACCTAATTTGGGTGAAATCGGCAACTAATTTACGACGCTAAGATTCTTTGATTCTTTTACGTCATTACGAATATACAATATCGAGATTAGATAAAACTCAAAGCTCGATAAAACATAAATTTAAAAGACTAATATGAGACATTCGTTAGATAACTGCGTACTGGAGATGACAAACTGCTATGATCTACTCGAGCACGTGTTAAGGGGGCTACTAACCTTGTCGGCGTCACCACATCCAACACAGGCGATCGGTATTGGATGAGGAAGTCCCACCTCTTGCCAGTGTTGACCGAACAGTGCTGCGACAATCAAAACCTCTTTGATTGCCTGAAACATAAATGTGCTAGCTCTTATCGTAATGTTACGCACTAAAATTGGCAAAATAGTCTACTTTGGTCGTGAATACGATATCAAGAAGTTCGCATCTTTGCAAGTGCAACATGGAGAGTACGATAAACTGACACTTTTTAACTGATTTAGTAAAAAGGAAATCACAGAACAAACTTAGAAGTCAAAATATATAAAGTTTCTTCCCAAACTGTGCGAGATGCGATATAAGAGGTTTAGTCTATATCCTGTACATTTCAATTTTGCTGGGGAGCAAACCCGGACCCCTTTGGGAACTCGCACCTTCGAAGTTTCGTTTCTAGTTTCTCGAACCTATAAACCCCTTGAAGGATAGCTACGCCACTGTGATCTGTAATTATTTTCCTTAACAAATGTTGGTGAGTTTATGCGCTTTATTGACAATATGCAAGTACAGTTTGTTTTGCTTTTTTGCCTTGGTCTCGTAGTTTGATGATCAAAATCAGTATCTGTACCGCTAGAAAGAATAATGTAACTGCCACATCCATGAGCAAAACGTACACGATAAAGTATACAACTACAAATGCAAACCGCCAGTCCTAACGTCTGAGACGTTAGTGCAATCATCTGAAACTGTTTTAGCTGGAGTTTTAAACGAATATTTGCTTTGAGCCGTGAAAGGAAATCACTGAAATATTACTTTGAAGCACAAGTACAACAAATATGCTATACTTTTAACTTGAGTATAAGAACAAAGATTTTTATGGTAGGCGAGATTGATCATAACCCGTAACTGTTGACTAGTCCAGTCAGTTATTTTCACTTGCACCGACGGACCGGCCCCGAGTTTCCGAGGATGGTTAGTCCGCTAAAATGTGTTCATATACCTCTTCAGTAGCTCGGCCGCTGCCATCGGTCGGCCGTCCGTCTGTCATCATCACAATACGAGGGGAAAGTTTCAGGCCGTTGACATTAACAACGCCACCTAAAAGAAAAACAACAGCGCGTCCACTCAATACTGTTTGTCTAGGTTTTGGCACGAAGTATGTGGACGGGGGTAGCGAGGTTCTGGCAGTTTGCAAGTTTAGAAGGAACAGACAACTAAAAGTTCCTGAAATAGTTTAAAAGCAAATCAGTAGGCCTAAAATATGTGTAAATCTGCAATTGGCAGTTTTGACACCAATAACTTAGACCAATTGCAGAAAATTTTAGAAGGAACCACAAAACTCGTGTGAGCACAGTTACTAATAATAAGTTAATATTGGTAAAGAAAATTCAGACAGAAAACCATGAGTAGAAATAGGCACTGTACAAATACTGATAAAGCAAACCAAAAGTGCGCGCGCAGATGCGTAAACAAACACACAATAAAACAAGAATGCACACTTCACACAAAAAAGGCGCGCTTCATTTTTTAGCCATGTTTCCCGGTCCCAAATCAGGCTGAAAATTGTCTATATCAATTAGAAGGGCTTTTCTTACTCGGGAAATAGCATAGTAACATAATTACGACTTACAATAGTTTAAATTCGTGGTCATGACAAAACGTTCTTTATATTCTGGATTATTGATCTTAACTGTAAGCCATGCATGGTTAAAACAATGGTAGTAGGTCTAATAAGACAACAGAAGTGTTGTCTCTGAAGATCTCTCTAGCTCTCTTTGTTTGCTTATCTGTCTGTCTGTCCGTCTGTCTGTCTGTTTCTGTCTCTGACACTCTGTCTGTCTTTTTGTCTCTCTGTCACTCTGAATTTATCTCTGTCTCTGTCTCTCTCTGTCTCTGTCTCTCTGTCTCTCTCAGTCTGTCTCTGTCTCATTCTGTCTCTGTCTCGGCTCGGTATCCCTGTTTCTGTCTGTCTGTCTGTCTGTCTGTCTGTTTCTCTCGCTCTCTCTCTCTCTCTCTCTCTCTCTCTCTCTCTCTCTCTCTCTCTCTCTCTCTCTCTCTCTCTCTCTCTCTCTCTCACACACACACACTCACTCCCTCACTCTAGCTTAGGCTTGCACCGCTCATTCATTTTTCCTTTTCGATTTTTAAGAAGCTAGCTTCGTCACCTCAGGCATGATACTTACCGTGTTCGGCAATCTCTTTCAAAGCCAGCATAAGTCCTTCCTTCATTGGAGTCACTCCTCCAGCAGTCAGAGCTCCTAAACGCAAATACGCTCAAGATTTGGCTTTCTTAGATTAAAAAATATATCGAACCGAACTATTTCATCTGTTCTCGTGTCAGTTGCTACTTTTTACTTGGTAATTTCCTCCTGATAATTCGACTCCAAAACATCAAGAATATTGATGTTTTGGAGTCGAATTATAGCCCACCTTTCCTTTGAAGCGAATTGAAGTTCAGTATTTTGGAGGTCAACTGTATAATTATACTAAACATGAAGTACAAAAGCAACAATTTAATTTTTAAAAGCACTGATAAACAAAATTGCCATTTCATCAGTTGTGTTTGCTTTATTATACGGTCGTGTCATTTAGTAGGTTGTAACTTGAACACTATTCCCAGCCAGTGAAGCAAGCAAATCGGATTTCAACCAATCAGCGCTTAGCTGTAATAGGGGACTTCCATAATGACATTTCTTCACTAAAACTGCCACAATCCTTTACGAAAAGTTTCCCTTATATTTACAATTTTTGCTCCCGGAGACTCCCAAGAAAATAGACTTGGCTCAGAGAGGAACATAAAATAAGTGGGCTTTTAAAATTGGACGAGGTCAATTGTTGCTGATTCTTTTACCCATTTGACAACCCAGGGTAACCACGCTCCGATCGTCTAGTCTCTTTTGAGGGTGGTGGCAATTTCACTACATGTCAATTATTTCAGAAAGGTGTCCCTTTTCACGAGGGATGTGATCTTTAACCACCCGTGACGTCACAACTTACCAGCGCAGTGACGCAGGGCTCTGTAGTCTGTAGTCAAACGATGAACAACTCGGGTCTTGTTTCCAAATTCCACAACTGCGACATTTTCCTGTGTGAATATATCGAAATTTGAAATTTTTGTGCGTATGAAATTTTCGGATTTGCAGACTTTGAGGTTTTGCGGGGTTGTGACTTGCGATTTGGAAAGACGAATTCTTCTTCGGAGTCACTACTGCTACCATAGTCAGAACGGGACAAATGTTTTCGGATTTTAATAAAAAAAATTTGCGGGAGAAACACTTTGCGGAAATTAATTTTGCAGAGGTCCCGAAAATCCTCAGACATCGCAAAAATCAAACCTCGCAACAATTTCTACCCATAAGGTAATTAAAGCTTATGTGCAACGCTTCCTCGCGATATACCGCGTCGTTATCTCGATCAGAAATTTCGCAGAAAACTATTATCAAAATCGACTCGCAATTGCTTTCTTAGAGTGTTAGCTTTTTTACTGGGTAAGTTCATTATTTTTTGTTGACAATTGCACACTTTGCGGACTTTTGGGCAACCAAAACGATTACATAAATCCTCGGTAATTGACCCATTTCACTATAACGTCACAGTTTGTTTACATATTTCAAACTCTCTACTGCAGTTTTAAAACTTAAATGAAGTGATAATGTTGTTTACTAACATTTTCGATACCTATATCTGCAGCAGGATGAGTGGCCGGTAATTCACTTTCAAAATACGTATTACCGTTGCATTGTCGGATTGAAGTAGGGCAAAACAAAATGTAAACAAACCATATTTGGACGGTTACAAAACACCGCGATATGATTTTTTCGATTGAACTCGTAACCAAATTGTTGTTGTGGTCAAATAAGCGAAGTAAAGATGAAATAAAACTAATTCGGACTTTCTCAATTGAAAATAAGTTAGAGTGATTTTGTTTCCTGTGACGTCACAGTGAAATAGGATCGTCTCGATCATTCCGAACGATTATTCTTTGTTTGTATGTGACGTCATGAAAACTATGGATCTTTTGACATGTTTTAGGGCAGTGTTATTGCGGATATTGCATGTTTTTAGGATGAGAAGGTGTTTTCATTCAGAGTTTTTTTCATTGCCGTAACTCGTGACATCCCGCTGGCACAAACTCGGCTGGTTATAAAATCAACAAACTTGTTGTTCTATTATTACAATTTGTTGGCAAGATAAACATTTAAACTGGATCTGTAGCAATACTAAACAGGTTGCATTGGGTATTTGGCTTTACCAGCAACATTGTAATTTTGACCGCCATGTTGTGTATCAAAGCCGCATACACCACACCGTACGGCTAACATGGCAGCCTCATACATTGGCGTCCCTAAGTCCTTGTCACGATTGTGTGTCATGTCTGCGCTACAAAATGCAATCTTGCTCCAACAATTCGCCAAGGGGTTTTTTTCAGCCTCTGTAAACTTAGAAACATTTGATTTTCCCTGGTTAAAGATAAATATTTGCGTTATGTCAATACACACCAAGAATAATATATTATGGCTTAACTATAATATACTAGTGTGAAAAACTTCCAATCACTGTTATGACAGCACCATGAAAACGAGTTTTACAAATATGCGAGGCAGCGAGGCACCATGCGAGGCAGCGAGGCATCGTGCGAGGCAGCGAGGCATGCGAGGCACCGTGCGAGGCATGCGAGGCACCATGCGAGGCACCATGCGAGGTTGTTTTTCTTTTGAGGCTGTTTAGTTTCATTCTCGCAAATTTAGTCATTATGCTTTGTCGACATAGCAATCTCTTCAATAGCATTTAAGAATCTGTATCTAGCGCTCGTATAAACAAAAGTTTATACGCAAAAGTTTATAAACAAAAGTTTTCAATTTTAGAAGGCACTTTTGATGGCAGACTCGAGCTGAAATCCGACTTGAAGTTAAACAGCGAAAGCTGAGTGTCTCGAAGTTTTCTCGAACATAACACGCGGTGCTCAGAGATATTCAACATGTCGTCAAGCAATATTCAGCGAAATTTCCCCAGATCTATGACTGGATTTTACATATACCACAAGTGAGTCTCAACTTCTCTCATATTGCCTGTATTTGCTACTTGTTGATTTCAGAATAGTTTTGAAAATAGAACGTTCGGCATTGTTTAGAACAACAAGCCCGTGATAGAGCTCAAACGCGTACAAGAAAATTGATATTGTTCAAAATCTAGCCATAGATCCGAGGAAAAAAATCAAATATAGTTGCTCGAGGACCAAAGATTTCACCAGTAAAGATCAATTAGTTAGAAAACTTTAGAAGTGGCCAAAATATTAAGCTTTACTGATCAATTTTGTTGTGCTGGTTGATAAATTGTATAAAATGATCTAAACGGTACATTTAAGAATCTGTATCTAGCACTCAAAAGAAGAAGATTCCAAGATTTGATAAATAAGCCAAAGCGCTAGCTAGCTCTCTCCAAACTCTCGACTCTGGTGAGTATAACAACAGAGAACGGATGTGGGTCAAGGACGTGCGTGAAAAATGCAAAGCGCGTCTTTATCCGGGCATTTGCATTACATTTGGCGGGAAATCTATATCCACAAGCCGGAGCCGGAAACCCTCTCCATTTAGTTCGTTCGTTGACAAAAGGAAAGCAAACAAACAAAAATGATGAATAATGATTTCCTTGTATCCCTTGAACCTGAGAGAATCCGTATTTATTTCGCTAAAGCCAGTTGGCACCCGTTTCTTATTGGGGTCTGATTATTATAAATATAAGTTCAGTACCACTGAGCAATGCCGGCGCTACATGTACGGCTTTTGATAAGCGCAAAGCAAAGCAGTTTAAATGAGACGGACAAATAAAGACTAAACTATATGCAAGTTTTTTATTTTTTTATTTCCATTCACCCCCAGACCTGCCAACTCTCACGGTTTCACCGTGAGACTCACGGTTTGAGCCATAATCTCACAGTCTCACGGTTTGGCTTGAAAATCTCACGGTTTTTGAAAATGTTCTTTCGTGGCGAAAAAAAAATTTTAGCCATGATTTGTGCAATCCAAACTGAAACTAGTTGTAAAAACAGGTAAACTTACCAATTCGAATTATTCTATTCTTAACTATCTGATAGTCTCTGCGTGGTAAATACTTTTTATTGGTTATTTGACATTTTTTTTCGATTTACAGAAATTGTTTTATTGGGTTGTACAGCCTTTTTGCTGATCTCCAGGTTTTGTCCCCAATCTCCAGGTTTTTTTATGGCCATTCTCCAGGTTTTGAGCTCTGAGGGGTTGGTAGGTCTGCACCCCTGCAACTCAGTTCAAAAGAATCTACATATTAGACTATTGGGCCGAGTTCCTGTGTTGTCAACTTCGCCGGGTCGATCTAGTCTGTGACGGTCAACATTGCAGCCGTTGCGTGCAAGAGCCTACTCCGCAAGTTCACGATTTTCATTTTTCCTATCACAGTTTACGAAGATGAAAAAACACCCTCACTGTCCCTGTAAACTGTGTTTCTGCTCTATTTGCGACTTTATTGGCCATTTCTGGTAACTCAAACTCAATTCAAACTCAGCTCAGCTCATAACTCGATAAATAGCCAATTGCATACGCGCTACGGCTTTGATAACTGATAAGCGCAAAGCAGAGCAGTTTAAATGTGGTGGACAAAATAAAGACTTAAATTATCATTTATAGGACTCAACTTATTCACTGATGAAGATGTGTTACATAAACCATCTTGATTGTACACTTCATTCCTGTAGTACTAAGTATATGATTGAATATATGATTGTTCTAGATACATGCGGTACACAATATGTACATGTACATGTACAGTATTTAATAACATTACACCAATTTTTTTCTCCTGATCTCTAGCCAGCTGCAGGTACAGGACTGGTTTAACTTTGCAAGACTTTATGATCATTGATTGGCTGCAAGACATTAACAATGGTAAGGTTTGTTGTCACAAATTTTAGAAGTAAAATAATAAAATTTAAATATTATAATTAGATATATAGTCAGTATTTCAAGGATATGTTATAAAATATTGATTCTAGCTGAGGGTTACACAATTGATAAAGACTAAGTATGCTATTCAGGTTACATAGCTGTACAGTGTACACAGTGTAGTGTACCATACATGTACTCGCTATTAAGTTATTTATTGATCAGATCAGATCCTGTCTGTGTATTTATGTTATTTATATAGATTTGGTTTTGTAATCGATTGTTAGCAGATTGTGATTATGTATTCATTTGGTTACTAATTATAATTGCTTACCTTTTCACTTGTTGAAGACTTATTTGATTGTCTGTAATTGTAAACTACATGTAACTTAACTGTAACCTTGTAATTACATTTATTAATAATATCTACATTCATGTTTATGGATACAGTTTATCAGTTGCATGGGTTTTATTGATTGTGGTAATAAATTAAATATTTAATGATATGATTTAATATTAGTTAAAGCTGTTTACATTATTTACCTAAATGTAGTAATGTACATGTATGTGTATAGAAATGGACCAAGATTGTAGGATCTGGGGTATTTACATAGGGGTGCTAGCTGTAAAGTGATTACATGATCAAAGATGCATTTTAGAAGGATATGGATCAGATATAAAATACATGTATTACTGTTGCTACATACAATGAAGAGTGATGTATACTGTCCTGTACATGTATCTCTAATGTGAATTGTGCTCAGCCCTGCCATTACAGTAATTCACTTGACTTGTATATATTATTCAATATGTTGTAGATGTACTGTACAAGTCATGTAGTTAATTAACTTTTAATACCAACTATTATTTTTTTTCTGTTTACAGGTTTAACTTTATACATTATAACACTTAACTTACAAGTAACAGCATTGGCTTCAATAAATTAACAAATGGTATAAGGTTTGTTTTAAGTGCCCAGGTTTCTGATAATGATGACCAGAGGACATAATAATTATATAATATAGTATGTTGCATTTACATGTAGTAAATATTTATAATATATGAGTCTACATGACAGATGACACTTTTCCACAATGTATATACTAGTGTGTAGGGGAGTACCCCCTGGATATTTAAGACCATCATTATATCCATATTTTGGGTTGGGAATGCATGACTTGTGTACTAACACACGTACATCTGCTGTGGCAAGAATTTTCAATCAGATTGTGAGCTTGCTGCTGCGATACATGTGCTGTAGGACCGTCCTTAGCTTGCAGTTGGAGTCCTGAACATTCAGTTTGGTCTTGTGGTCTAAGAACAATGTTCACTATATTGCTATTGGCAGGTATGTTGCTTTTGTTGCCACCAACTTTAAGAATTGTAATTCTGTAATTATTTTAAAATTGAGCAACCTATACATGTGCACTGTACAGTACATGTACATATATATATATAGCTCTCTTTGTTATTATTTCAATCCCTGTTTATCATGATTTGAGTGATGCTATTAGATCATCAAGGTTGCTGCAGCAACTGAGATGCCGGGCTCTGTGGGATCATGTGGGTAGAGTGCAAGCTGTTGTTATATCAGGTATGATCTTAATAAGTACTCCTGATTTGAAATGTGTGTGTGTGTATCTGCATGTGCGTATGTGTGTTTTGCTACATGTATGTATGTCTGTGTAAGTGTGCAATGTACATATTATGTAACTATGCGTGTGTGTGGATTGCAAATCTTGCGGGTTTTTTCATCAAAACTGTAGTTTTGACAGTATCCTATGACAAATTTGCCATTATTTAATACCCTGTTTATATCACATGTATGACAAAAACATCTAAAAAGTACGATATACATGTACTATGGCATATATACTAGATGGCATTCCTCCATAATTATACGATTGTTGTGTAGGGTGACCCAAGTACCCCCTGGATATTTATAACCATCATTGATAATATCCATATTTTGGGTTGGGGATTCTTGTGTACTAACACATGTACTGTAGAAACTATTTTCAAATCAGATTACAAGCTTGTTGTTGTGATGAGGACGACCTGGGAGTCCTGTAGAGTGTAGTCTCGTGGGTCTGATGACAACCATATTGACAGGTATTTTATTGTTATTATTTCTTGTTGCCACTATCCTTGACTGAGAACTTTTGTATCCTGTAAGAATGAGTTTACTTGCTTTGCTTTGTCTCGACCCCAGCATATTGTGTTTGAGTGACATTGTTTGGCAGTTTGAATGTAACAAGCAAAGTAAATTAACTTAAATTTTCTGTCAACAGAACACTAAGGTTCCTGGAGCAACTGAGACGGCAGTGAGATCGTGTATGTCAGTGGCCTGGAGCACCAGCTGTTGTTAAATCAGGTACGGTGTTACTTGTGATTTATACATGTATTGTGTGTGCGTGTACAGTTCATGTATGTGTACAGACAGTCTGTGTGAGTTTGAATCTGTGGGGGTTTCAAAGTTTCGACTTCCTTGCTGTCTGAAGTTATGTTAAATGTTTGTTTTTTCATTACTAAATATCCAATGCTTCTATTTCCACAGATGATGGACGATGCAGTGGAGGAGAAACATCAATCAAAGCAGCTTTAGATAGAATAGTTGTCTCCTGGTCTCTAGTCAAGAAATAGGTAACAGAGAAAGCAGCCAGTGCCTTTATAAAATTGTTTTTTAACAATGTTAGATAACTTGAGTTATTGCTGTGTTTCCTCGAATAAGCACCCTTCGATTCATATCAGCACCCTGCTTAGAAAATTTGTTTGTCTTAAAATTGCTTTTCTTAAATCTTCAACAATATCTATTTGCAAATTGAAGGTAGACAATTTATCAATTTACTACTTGAAAATTAAAGGTTTTTGCATATTATGTAACTGGAAATTGAGTCATGGTGAATTTCTTTTTATCCACCCCTTGATTAAGTGCAGCTTTGGAGTTAACGGCTTCTTGCACCAAAGTTTAACCCTATCTGGATGGAGAATAGTGCAGTTCTTGCCACCTATGGCACATTTAGAAATATATCACCTGAATGCTTCAATGTGGCATTATACTGTACACATAAAACATCCAGACATTTCTAAAGTTTTTGGAAATCTTTTGGTTTTTTCTACTACTCAAGCCATTGCCATCGATACCTAATTTTGAGTGACAGATCAGGTCAAAAAAGCAAACATTTTCATTTCAAATACGTTTTCTGTTTAAATTCATTTTGAGGTTTTCATTCAAAAAAGTCAGTTTCTAGTTACAATATTGTTGGTTTGGAATGGATTTAGTCAATTATCTGATGCCAGAAAAAAAATCGATAAAGTGACATTTCATTGCACAATTATCACAGCCAAAACTACCAGCTAGATTTAGATTTCTTACGTCAAGAGTATTATCCGACACTATTTGAGCGCTGTTAGCTTGTGAAAACAAAGAAGTGGGTGGTGGAAGGGGGTGGGTTCGCCTATGCCCCCTCTATGGGAAATCATAATTGCTCCATCTCGATAGGGTTGGATAACTGCTCCTGGGGCTTATTCGAGGGAACACAGTCCGTTGCAAGCGTTTTAATTTGTTTGCATACAAGATACGATTGCTCGGTCTATATATGGATACAAGAAAGGAGATTCTTTAACTCTGTTGAGGCACAAATTTGGTCTCAAGGGCTGATAGTTTCCTCTATATTGTGATCCTACTGTATGTATGCGCCCAAATTCTGGCATTTTTGCAAAGCGGCGCTCACTAGGCAATTCCTCAATACTTGATTTTTGCATTTGAAGGCTTTTTCAAAGATATGCAAGTCATAAAGG
>JAOEHT020127431.1:0-12395 GCA_025448195.2 Parazoanthus atlanticus
CAGGGGAGATCAGCTATACTATGAGATCACTAATGCAACCTCCTCCCTACCCCTCCCCCCTCGGTAGTAACATGGTTTACATCCTGCAGCAGCATACACTGCGTCCTGAACTGTGATCATCCGAGGAACCAACAGGGCGGTGATACAAGCACCTGACCCAGGGGATATCAGCCGTACCAGAACATCACTCATGTCACCTCCTTCCCACCCCTCCCCCCTGGGTAACAACATGGCTTACATTCTGCAGCAGCATACACTGTGTCCTGAACTGTGATCATCCGAGGAACCAACAGGGTGGTAATACAAGCACCTGACCCGGGGGAGATCAGCCGTACCGTGGCATCACTACAGGTACAAACCATCCTGATTGGCATCTGTAGAACAACAGAAAACGGTGATCTCGTTATATAGACCAGGAAACCAAACCGTGGACAAGATTAAAATTTAATCATAACAAGTGATAGTACCCTTGGGTGAGTTGCTGCTTTGATTGACTTCACCTTGCACCTACGAAAAGATACATATCAGCAAATAACTTAAATCATAACTTAACATCAAACAATCCTTTTATTTATAAATGTAAACACATCTGGAAAACACTTCTTAACTCTATTTAATTGGGTTAGTTACTCTACATATTTTGAAATTATGTTAAATGCTGTACTTGGTCATGGTAGACCATTTTTTTGGTTTTATGGGAGTTGCGTTAATTTTCGCTATTCCACATGTCTTCCATCTGTCTTAAATGCGGGCGTTTTAACGTAACGTCAATCTGTAGTTCTTGATATATTGGGTTCTTCAGGGTGGGTATTTTTTGGTAGGTAAGGAGTAATGTGGGATACCAAGCAGGGGACCTTGTATCCTATTGTATGCACACACGCCCCATGCGCAAATTGCGAAATAAATATAATTATTTGAATGTTCTACCAGCTCTCACTAAAACGGACACATCAGAAAAATTTTATACCTCCCGTACGAAACGTGTCGCTAAAACAGCGCTGCTCTTACGTCACAAAAAAGACGGGCATTGACGCTGCAAACATCGCTCCATGAAGGCTGCAAAATGAGACTACAGTTTCACTGCTCAGTTAATACATATCTCTCCTGTTACGACTGCCTTATTGACACAGTTCAGGGACCTTCAGATTTCAGTTAGCAGGCGTAGCTCAGTTGGTTAGTGCGCGGTTTTCGGAGATAGAGGTCCCCAGTTCGATCCTCGGTGACTCCAACGTCTTCTTCGACTTTCTTCTGATCCGTGTAGCTTTAGCTTTAAATACCCGTAAAACGGAGCACTAAAGAAATTTGCTTTACCTTTACCTTTAATCGGTAGAAATGCGGCGTCAACTATGTACAAATGTTACAGTATGTGAGAAAAAGTGCAAGCAGGAAAGCCGAAATACATGGATGTACGTGATTGTTTTGCAGTTCCTAGTACCAAAACTACAAGTTAGTTGTAAAGGTAAGAAGGTAAAAGTGCATTAGTGAAAGAAACGATTTCCTGCAACTTGTTCCGCATTTCCAGTACTGCAACTTGAAACGTGTTGTTGCGTATTCACCCACTGAGCAACATGTCACGCAAAAAAATCTGTGTTTTAAGCTGTGGAGGCAAGTTGAACAAATTATGTGCTTTATCTACTTCTCGCAACAAGTTTCCACAACTTGCAACAGATAACTGTGTTGCGAGGCAAAATGTTTAGTGGGTGGTAATACTGCAATGCTATATTGTTGTGCGACAAGTTCAAGGAAATTGTTGCTAGTATTACCACAACTTAAAGGTAAAGGCGATACACTAGAAGCATAAACAACTAGGCATAATGTTAATAATGCTACTTTGTACTGTGTTCGTTTCACAGCGTATAGATAGTCCTTAGGTAAGAAAGTGGATACTCTTGAATGGGACATAAACAACTGGGCATCACGCTAATAATGCTACTTTGTATTGTGTTCGTCGCACAGCCTGTTGATGGTCCTTAGGTAAAAAGGTGGATACTCTAGAACGGGACATTAACAACTGGGCGTAATGCCAATAATGCTACTTTGTACTGAGTTCGTCTCAAAGCGTAATGATACTTATAAATTACTTTCTTCTGCAGTCAACTACGGAAGAAAATAGTTCATTGTAACGATGTCCGAGAAAGACCGTAAAAACTCTTTCTACAGTTCTTTTAAAGAGTGAGGAAAAACGTAGGCGGTGAAGGCCCTACACTTACGAACGTTACGATATTTATAAGTAGCATTTAAATGCAGCATATACAAGCAACACTGTTGTGCAGTGTTCATCACGGCAGAATAAAACTGTCCCAGCATTGACAGCTACGCCACAGTTATGGATTAATGCACGTTTCGTGGATATATAGTCGAGATTAATGCACTTGTGTTTATTTTGTCCTTCAGACATGTTTCCATCCATAAAATGTACCAGAATACATTTTTATTGAAAAACAGACTGTCATTAATTACCATCCCCCCCTCCCAAAAAATTTTCTGACGAGAATATTTTAAAATTAAAAAGGCACAGAGAAAGGACAACTGAAACTGCACGCCGTCCGATGCAGAGTTGTACATTCCCATTATTCTAAACAAAAAACCCCTGTGTTTTGATATTTTTAGGGTACCAAAGATGGCTAAAACTTGGCGTTTCCTCATTTGTTCAAGGAGTTCCGCCCCCTGAGATCAAGACATACACACACACACACACACTCACCCAACCGTGGTGAAAACACTGTGAACATGCTCGATCTTCCACAACTGAATGCTGCCACCGCTGTATGAGAACAGGTTGTCATTCCCGACAATTGTGCCCAGGCCCTTGATAGGCTGCTTGGTCTGTATTCTATCAACCTCGTCACAAGTGTCAAGGCTCCAGATGCGTATAGTGCAGTCAGTTGAGCCGGACATGATGTACGGTCCAAAGGGATAGATGGCCACCGAGTTGACACAGTTCAGGTGGCCCACAAATACAATCTTGATGTTACATTTGTCATCCCACACCTTAATAGAGCCGTCCTTTGCTGCTGTCACAAGATACTGTAGGAAGAAACAGGAAGATTCTTGCTGTCTAAAACTTATCTTGCATTATTAAATTAAACATTTAAAATATATAACATTTGAAGATTTTTTTATAGAAAAATAGTAATGCCAGTGCAAATCAAACACACGCAAATAAATGGTCATTTTTCACATTTTTGTCGACTGTTTCAAAAGTGACAACAATAATTTTCGTGTCAAACTGTCAACAGCCGGACAAACCAGTATTACATTTTGGTTCAGTTCGTCAAAAAGGTCGACTTTTAAACTTCAAGTGGCTTCTTTTTATAAGTTTTGGCAGTGCTTGAAAAAGGTTAGAATACTTTACAAATGTTAAATCATATTTAGATCATTTCATCTTTAATTCTGGGTTTTTTCTATGTGGCATTAATTTAATTTAATTTAATTTAATTTAATTAACAGTTCTTCGAATGCGCATTTTGCGTAGCCTCAGTGCGCTTACAATTGAAAAGTGAAAATGAAAATCTCCTTTTGGCTCTATAGCTTACAATATTTAATATATATAATGATAGGTAAATATTATATTAACTGATGATACAGAATTGCTGAACTTAAAAATATACATGCTAAATATATAAATGCAATACGAACGAACTATAAAAATTCGTCTTGGAAGAGGTAGATCTTGGCCATGATTTTAAATGAACTTACAGAACTCGCTGTCTTTAGACCTACCGGCAGATTGTTCCATAAATTTGGTGCAGCTACTGAGAATGCCCTGTCCCCATAGGTACAGGTGAAGAATTTAGGGACGACTAATAAGCAATGATTATTTTAGGGACGACTAACAGGCAATTCTTCAGTCGAGTATTCATTGCCTCCACGATCTGGGTCGACCAGCAGCTGCATGAAGCGGCTCACTGATCGCGTAATCGAGCAATAACGATAATAAGAATCAACACCTTAAAACAATACATAACCAAGCAAATACACAGAACTGCTTTGTTGAACGATCACAGTATGAGACAATAGAGCTACGTTATTACCGCACGATCTCACAAATTCGGCTCTTATCGTCACGATAAATATGTTTTCGAAAATAGTGAAAACTAAAACAAAATAAAATGGCTGAAGAGTAGGGAAAATTTGCTCGAGACAGAATTGAACCTAGTATATAAAAACTACACGGGACGAGACAAGAATGGTATCACTTGGACAAGGTAACACTTAATAAAACACTGACCGATGGGCAATTTATTGACTTTTCCGACCAACAAGAGCAATCTGCAGCATTGCAAGGCAGAATTATCCTTGTTCGACCACAAATTTTTGTTTTGAAATTGCATTGAGTTTGGCTTGCAAATTAATAAACAAGTGCAGCAAGCATAATGTCGTCTGTAAAACCTTAAACTGTTAAGAGTTTTGTAATGAGTTTCTATATAAGATCAAATAATCCAAGTATGGAATTGGAGTTTCGAGCACCATTAAGAATTATCTTTCATTATTTAACAAAATTCATATCTTGGATTTGGTATATCCAGACATACATAGAGCTATTTAACCTCGAAATGGAAACCTTTATTCTTAAATTGTGTATATGGAGAGATGGTAAACTGTTCTACTTTGATATAATTTCAATATTAGCACCATATCCTGCTTCTTTTTCATTGTTTTATTCGCGATAATCAAACAAATTTGTTGTAAATATATAAAATTATACAATCCAACAATTAGAACAAAGTTCACTTTACTTTCTTTCTTAGGTATTCATCGTCCCAAGCCGAAGCCTGGTAAGAAAATATTGTTTGCTTACTTCATTTTTAATCTTGTCATCGGCATTCGTACTTCTTGGAAGACGATGGTGTAGCATCTTGTATAAAAAATCATTCTTATAGTTCGTACAATCTAACTGGCTGAAAACCCGTTTGACATGAGAGTATGTCTTATTGATTTGAATGTTAGACAATTTCCGTGTATTTATTAAGGTTGACCCTTTTCTAAACGAATTACAACATGGTTATCCATGTGACATTGCTTGAAATGTCACACTTGAACACGCGATTCACTCGTGGTTTCCCTATACAGCGCTCGTGTTCACGGAAAATCATGTAACACTTCTTAAATATAGTGTGTCTCAATTTCCGCAATGGTCGCAAGTATAAGAGAACGGATCTCCAGCAGATACTGCCCTCTCCTTCCGCTTCGTTCTCTTATTAGCCATCTGATCGTTTGGGATACCCCCTGCCCTCTTCTCGCACTTAATTCACTTACACTATTAAACATTATTAAATTTCCCCCGTTTCTGTTTATATGTTAGTAATAGAATTTTAACAAAGTTCTAGTTCAGTGGAGCGATCTGAAATAGAGGCGAATAAATCATTAGAACCCAAAATAGTATTTCAGATCATGTTTGCCTGAATAAGTGTAGGCCTCGTTTACACTCTACTGGATAGCTTTTGTACCAGTATAAAACTGGACTGCTTTCTTCGGCACACAAATTGTGTCAAATCAAACGTGAGACACCGAACCTGAAAGTGGCACATCATTGCTTTCGCCCAGCCGTATTTCATGCCGGTACAGAATGCTATCCGGTACATCGTATTTACATCCTACCTTCTTTTAGGGAATAGACATCAATAGATATCAACAACAAGGATTATAACCGTTGTTTGTTTATACTAAACCGGATAAGTTTTGTGCCGGTTAACAAGAAGCTATCCGGTGTTGTGTAGTACATTTAAACCGAGTTAACGAATGAATTTTGCTTGCATGGAGATCACAGATAGTTATGATTCCTCACCAACAGGAAAAATTATGACCAACAAGGGGAAATACTGCAAGTTCCCGTTCAAGTATAAAGGAAAGTGGTATCGGTCATGCACCAGGATTAATTCCAAACGACCCTGGTGTTCGCTCACTTCAAACTATGACAAACACAAGAAATGGGGATACTGCTTAACTATGGGTTAGTTTGAGATGTCTGTGATAATGTATCCTAGTTTGATAAAGGGAAGATCAGGTTATAGCAAGAGAAAGAACACGATACCATGATGTCTTCAAGACGGACATAAGTGGCTATTCGTTAAACCCCGTCGGCCGTCGAGGTCATTACTAATTTATCGTGGTTCTGAGAAAGAGCGAGTTGTGTTTCGATGAGTGCATGCAATAGTGATTTAAACGAGTAGAAGGTTTGAGATTTAAACGAGTTATATATGTTGTCAATACTACAAACTACAATAATTTGCAATGCAGATTTTAGTGAAGAATAATTCGATATTGTATCAGAACTTCAGATCGTCTTTAGGTTCGAATAATAATAATAATAATAATAATAATAATAATAATAATAATAATAATAATGATTATAATAATGATAAAATTAACACAAAGTATCCACGAAGTCTCAATGCTCCCACAATAAAACTATCTACATTGTGATAAAAATTTAAATAAGCTATTTGACTATTTCTAGAGTACTAAGGAAAAGACCTTAATACATATATATCTATTAGGACTGCTAAAAATCAAGGTTTTTTTCGTAAGGATTTGAATGTTGCAACCATCAATTATTGGAGTTTCATTGTTTTTGCTTCATTGTGCTTTCTTCTAAGACAATGTTTAATGACCACCCACACTATGTTTAGGCCGTCTTTGGCTGCGTATACCCGGAGCCTTAAGACAGATCGACACTGGCTACTCTCGAGCAATCTGGGGAGTAAACCGTGCCGGGTATATCTACAAACTGAAACGAAACAGGCGAAGCTGGAGATACATTGGTGGGCGTTTAATTCACGTATCACCTGGAGAAGGCGGAGTCTGGGGAGTAAGTCGGGGACATAACATCTACTATCGTTTGGGTAAGAAAGCTGCATTCATATATATTATGAATTCATTAACACAAATGTCTTGTTTTGTTTCTAGATTTTACAATTTCATTTGTGGTTTGCGGGCGAGCTTAAATGGTTAAATTGAACTGTAAATGGCGTGCTAAGGGGGCTATAGAAGTGAAGTACTGCACAAATATACATGTATCAAGGTTTTAGAAGTCCCCTTTTTGTTAGTTAGAAAATGTAATTGCAAATGAAAATTTTGTCGTGGATACACACTGACTTGTTCAACTAGTTTCGTGGTGCTTTACGCAATGCGTGAACACGCCGTCAACAAACGCGAACAGTCTTTCATCTGGACTAGTCATAGCTGCTCAAGACAATTTTTGTGATTTAACAGAAACATTTCTTCATTTGTTTTCAGTTGAGACTGAATTTCCGCAAATAATTCATGTACATAATATACATTATCGTTGGTAAGACAAACGTGTTGGTGGTCCGACAGTCGTTTAAGCATTCCATAAGATTTTTTACAAGCAATGAAGGTTTCAAAAGTTGATAAAAACAAAATCCACAAATTAATTCATGTCTAATATTTAACATGAAAAGAGACTGCAATTTTGTGTTTTTATGTTAAGGCTCGTTACGGAACAGAATTGGCAGCCGATGGATCCGTATTGGCGGAAAACTGATGCAGATCGACTCCGGCCCGTTCGGTCACGTGTGGGGAGTCAACAGACGTCAGCAGATCTATTGCCGTACGGGCATCACTTGGAAAAACCCGAAGGGAAGGGGATGGCGTCGTGTTCCTGGAGGACTGAAGTACGTATCGGTTGGCCAGTTTGGTCCCTGGGGTATAAGCAGGGGAGACTACATATACTTCCGATACGGAATGTCACGAGCAAGGCCCCAAGGTAAGTACACTATAAGTCAACGCAATTTGAATCGATTGTCCTACAAAAATGCAAAATAAATGTTTTCGCGATGTCTTTTGGATGTGTTGGGATTTTAAGTCACAGTTTCTACAGATTATTGTTATACTATTCGAAAGTGCAAGTTGTCTTCCAAGTAGGTGGTACAGCGATATAAGCCAATTTGTAAAAAAACAGTAAATGGAACATAAAATTGTGATTCCCCTGGAATTTCTCTATTTTCTAAAAATCATTTCGTCCTTATTTATGGATGCCTTGTACTTGTTTGAAAACAATAACAACAGCAGCAACAGCAAATTGTTCTGTTTCCCTCTTAGCTTTACAGTTACAAAACACTTACAACTTATACTGAATGAAAAGAAGAATACAGAGTATTGGCCACCCAAAATTATCAAAAGGGCTAAAATTGCCAGGTGGCCAGTATATGGGCTGTCTTTGTTTCGTCTATAACAGATCTTCAATTACCATTTCGTAATTGTTTATGGTGCCTCGGCCGTCTTGGAAAACAGGCTGTTCCTATTTCGTCTATAATTGGGCCTTCTTTATCTTACTTTTTTCCTGTACATTTTCAATAATGATAATAGTCCTTACTATAATATATCAAACGTATGATTTTACAATAATAAAATATGCTTAGAAACTTTGTCACAGGGCATTTCTTGGAAGAGTGAAATGATGACCACGATGACTCAACGTTCTTCCCCGTTACCTTGGGCAGTAGATCGTACAATGAATTGCTAGGATTAGTACTGATCTGTTTTCATAGTTTCCTATCCGATTTAAGCTGAGAACAATAAATTAAGCATATCCAAGTTTCATGGCTTTGGCTTGTAACTTATCGATGTTACTCAAGTATTTGGTATAGCCAGCTATACATCCCAAACTTCTAGTCCATGTCTAAATAAGGCGTTATGAATGAGTTCTTGAGTACATTCAAGTCTTTTTTATCGTATCGATGCCTTCAACACACCCTCTAAATAACCACACCCTAAAGTACACTAGGTACACACCCTATTTATATAATGTAGGAGCAATTTATATAATGTTAAAATACAACACGCAGGAATCCGTTGGCGTCGCATTGGTGGGCGACTGAAACGAATCGAGGCTGGACCCAATGGAGCCGCCTGGGGTGTAAACAAACAGAACTACATATTCTCCAGGGCTGGCGTCACTCGCCGTAACCCAATCGGTCGACGCTGGGTGCGTGTACGCGGTCGATTGAGCTTTGTCGCTCCTGGATGTACTGGTGTGTATGGAGTCAGTAGGAACCGACAAATATGGCGATATCGCGGTAAGTGTTTGAATAGGTAATTTAACTTAGTGTAAATGAATGAAATTATCGTGATGTGGGACTGAGCTCTGAACATGAAATCTTTCTTCAGCGTCCAAAGACAGTTCTGTTCATGTATATGTTTTTTTTGTTAAATAGAGCCGGCTTTTATATGCGTATTGTAAAACAGTGAAAAACCTAAATTTCTTACAATCAAAAGGTTATCTTCCGAAGTTCGTTGAGTTGAATGTTTGTTTGTATGTATGCTCATGAAGAAGGAATATGAACTAAGTTCTCCCGCCAACAAACTAGGTTAAAATGAACAGATCAAAAGATTATATCCAGTTTTAACACATGAGAATTTGCCAATTATACTTTGGAAAGAAAAATCTCACTAAGCTGTTTTCACGGTCTTTGGATGGTTAATTTGCGAGATTGCTTGGGCCTAGAATCAAAACGTTGATCGTTCTTCAAGTTGGAAGCATAAGGTTTTCGTCGTTTTCCTTTTGTGGTGAAGACTTTGAATTTAGCAGAACTGACTAGTAGAAGATTGCATTGATTCAGAAATACTCCATATGAATGCCATCTAGACATTGAATTTTATTTGCCATTCACAGGGAGAATAAGTCGCAGATTCTTAAGATGCCGTGGCGTGGGTAGGTTTTACCAGTGTTGCTTTCAAATACTTGCTTTCAAGTACTAACTAGCCTTGTCGTTTGTACTGATTCTTTTTATAATTAAATTGAAGGTGTTCATCGCCCAAGACCAAAGCCCAAAGGTATATATTCTTTCATATTTTCTTTTTAGATTTATCCTACAGACAATAAATCTCAATTTTCGGAAAATGCTAATATCTCACAGCATCTTTTGTTTACTTGAGCAAAATATTCGTTGTTATTGGTTCAACAATGTGATTATCTGTGAACGTGGTTGGCCTCAGTCAATTAGATCATTCACTGTCAACCGAGGGAACAAGTCTTAATCCTCGACTTGCCAAGAGCTGAAGGGTCTTTTTTGGACAAGGACGTCAATCCTGCGGTCTAGTCTCTCAACTTTTTGTAGGTGTACTTAAAGTATATGCACGTACTTTTCGACAAGGTAGAGCGCTATCCTTAGCTTGTTGTCTGTCACAAGGGACTCTTGTTGATACCAGCACTGGTGCTGAACAATAAACAACATTTTTTTAAATTCCACTTAGCCAAATGGAGACGTATTCCCGGAGTGTTGAAACAGATCGACACTGGATACTCTCGTGCTATCTGGGGAGTGAACCGTGCTGGTTATATCTACAAACTAAGACGTAACAGGCGAAGTTGGAGACGCATCGGTGGTCGTTTGATGCATGTTTCTGCTGGAGAAGGTGGCATATGGGGAGTAAATCGTGGACACAACATTTTCTATCGATGGGGTATGTATTTGTTTTGGGTTGAAAATATAATAATGTAATGTCTAGTATATGTTCAGCCACACAGTTTCTAAACTTTCATGGAACGCATTTACTCCTGCAGGCGCTAAGTAAGTAAATAAGTAAAGTACATAAACATTTATTTAACCTTTAACCTTCTCAGTTTGTTTGACAAATAAGATATAAATTACCTAAAAAATAAAATTCAATATTAAAATACATAACAATAGTACGATTTAGATTCTAAGTTAAAAATAGTAAAACAGTAATTAGAAGACTAAAGAGAGTAGCCCAAGAGACAAGAATGGTCAATAATGATATTTACAAGTATGATTTTTATAGTTTTTATGTTCTTGGTCGGCTGCTTTTCATCGTGGTGGATAGAACAGCAGTCTCAACCATTTTTAAGGAGAGCAAGAACCACGGTTACAATAGGAACACAAGTACAGATAAATAAGCAACCGATTAAAGAGAAAAAAGTTTGTGAATCGATTGGGCGAAAAGCTGGGTGACTTAAAACCTATTTAGAAAGAGATACAGTTGTATATATATAATGTATAAGCAACTGACGTATATATTCCGATTTATGGAACACTAGGAGTAGACCATACAACAGTTGTAATCCCTAACATTGTGGATTACTTGATTACTGTAGATGCGCAACAGAGTCAGTAATAACTGTCATCATGTTAGCGGTATATTAATGGAGATAAACTCAGATCCTTACTGCTAACAATATGCTCCAAGATCAGTTTCCGACCGCCAAACATCTCATAACCACAGTTTTATCCCTTGTTGTGTAAATATATGAGTTGCATCCCATAGCACCCTCAAATACTTCTAAATTTATATTCAGTTCTATTTATGTTCATAGTACATTATTTTTAAGTTTGGTAAACTCGAAGTATTCATTTTCTAAAATAACTATTTGTCATTTGGGCTCCGTTTAGTTTGGTATTGGGAGTCATCTTATATTTTGTGTTTCATTGTTTTAGGTTCCATGCGAAACCGAGTTGGCAGGAAGTGGATACACATTGGTGGTAAACTGATGCAGATTGATTCTGGTCCGTATGGACTCGTATGGGGAGTTAACAAACATCAACAGATCTGGTGCCGTACAGGAATCACTTGGAAGAAACCGCAAGGACGCGGTTGGCGCCGTGTACCCGGAGGCCTGAAATATGTGTCTGTTGGTCACTTTGGAGCCTGGGGTGTGAACCGTCGTGACTATATATACTTCAGATACGGCTTGTCACGCAGAAGGCCCCAAGGTAACTACTTCTATTCTTGAGCTATTGAGTTTATTTTTTGCCTCTTTTCTGGTTTTGTTGATTTGTTTTCTTCGTACAATAAAACTGTTTCTTTGTGTACCAAAAAAGGTAATATTGTACAGTTAGCGATAATCATCTTAACAAATATCTGTCGTGTTTAATAATTTTTGCCTGTTTATTTATATATTCGTAATTTACTTACCGTTTTCTCCCAGCTTTTTTGGAATCTCTTCTGTTACCCATTGTTTCAAGTCTCGGTTGAACACATCGCAAATAGCAAATCGCGTGATCACAAATTTCATTTTTAATGGATAATCCATAAATCTAGTTGAGCTCAGTAGATTCTCATGACGAGCGCATAGGGCAAGGAATTTTTTTCGCGAGGCAAAAATTTCCAAACACGACAGATAGTTGTCTCGCGTCCTCGCGAGGCATAATTCTTACCAAAATTTCACCGCTTGTATGGGGAAACAGCTGAGCAAAAAGTCTCGCGAGGCCGTAAACTCAGTTATTTCCTCTTGTGTGTGCCCGGCTTTTAATAGTGTTCTTTGCGATCATTATTGTAGCGATCATTTGTGATCATCATCTAAGCGATCTTTGTGGTTATCATCTTAGCAATTTTTTGATCACGTAGCGGTCTTTGCCGCGATTGTCATCTTTGCGATCATTGTAGCGATCTTTGTGATTGATAACTTTCCT
>JAOEHT020127505.1:0-12395 GCA_025448195.2 Parazoanthus atlanticus
AATACACATGGCAAATGAGTATGGACTCGATAAGCTGACACAAAAGGAATCTACAAATAATAATTACAAGATCTAGTTTATAATTCAAGTGAAAAATAAAATCAAAGAGTTTTGTTACTACTAAAGTCACTTTGTAAGTGACACAGAGTCATAATTTTCTGTTAAATTACAGAAAGTGCTGCACAAGAGGCCAGTCAAGCAGACTCTGCTGTCTCAGATGGGGCTGTGGAGTCAACTGATACCAGCGGATTTGAGGAGGACAGTTTTAACCATGTGGCCCCCCTGGATGATGAAATGCAAGATGCAAGCTTGGAGCCAACAGTGGCTGAACCTGCAGCCAAGGATACATCAGATGTGGAAAATGCAAGCACTGGCAACAATAGTTTGTCAGTGTCCTTGTTTGTGCACACAGATGACATACAGGATGACCTGGATGAAGATCTGAGAGCAGTTGAGAATGGAATGGAGGGAGGTAGTGAGGAGAAAGAGAGTGAGGAAAGTCCAGAGAAAGGTTCGTTGATTAATGATCACAGGATTTTTGGATTTCATTGTCCTCTAGAACCTTTGGAAATACTTACAGTACTGCTCACGAGTAACCTTACCTCGCACATGTGTTGAGTATTGTGCAAGTACCAGCAACTATATATACAAGTGAAATGTGTGTAAAGTTGAGTCTAAATCCTTTTGTTTGAAGTGTGTTTTTGATTGTTGCTGAATCTGCAATTCAAATATATGTTGTGAAAATGAAGATGGCAAAAAATAATAACACAGACTTGAGACTGGTGCATCAAAACTCGACCTCAGACTAAATTATTTCCAGAGCTGTTATATTAAAATATCATTATATCCAGGTATATGTTTTAAAAGCGGCTATTCAAATCACTTCTGTTTATTTTGGTTTACTCGGACTCCTTTTAACGTTCATATTTCTATTTTGAAATACCAGCACGAATTAAGCAGCTTGCAAAAACCAATGCCGATGCCACTGCAACAGTGAGACGCAGACTGAGACGTTTTCTTTGAAGTGAAACTTAAATGACATGTTCAATTAGCATTGTCACACTTACTTTACACTTGCTTTATTTTATATTTAGGTGGAGAGTTTTTCACCCTATTTGCGTATGAGCCGAGTTTTTATTTTTCATTACCATTTAACAACAAAGGCATGTGTAACCATTCTGTCTAGCTTTAATTTGTGTGGAAGTAAGTGTGAATTTCTTGTTTCGGTGTCAAATGAGTGATGTAAAATGTTTAATGTTCAGCTGAGAAAATATCTGAAGCAGAAGAGCAGAAAGATGTCACTTCTCAGGAGGAGAAACCAGAGGAAGCTGAACAGCCGGAGGTACAGACGGAGGTACAGACTGAGGTAAAGGAGGAGGAAGACAAGAAATCTGGGGAAGACATGCAAACAGAGACAGCTCAAGAAACTCCAGAGGCTACTGAGGAAAGTCCTGCCACAAAAGAGTGAGTATCATTATCATTGTTCCTTTCTACTAAAGGAGAGTTGGGCTGCAAAGAGTGAGTGTAATGCAGACGAAATGGAGGTGGAACTGTCTGTCAGTGTTATAGTCTTCAACCCGTTTTCAGGAGACTTGCCTGGAGATTTACCAAAAACTTAGTTTATGCCATTGTTGTCACTTTCCAGCATTCATTTTCACTCTTAAATTGTAAAAGAAGAGAAATTGAGAAATGTCTAGGTTTGGTCACTCAGACCCATCATCAGTTTGTGAGAGGTTTCCTGTTTAAAAAGGGTTCCCATCAATCCAAGGAGCCTTATACTAACGGTACTTTTCTATGGGTACCCCTATACTCTAAAAGTCATGAAAATCTTGAAAGTTCATATCCTGATTAAACACTGTTGTTTTTAAGGCTGAAACATAGGTAAGTTGTACTGTCTTTTGCCAGTGGCTGCACTGTCTTTCCCAGACAGTAAAGTCAATCTTTACTTTGGGGAGAGGGGGGTGAAAGGGTTTGTAGATTGGAGGATTTTGTGTAAGAATGTGTTCAGATTATGGATTTTGAATTTCTACAGATCCTGTTGAATGACACAGTACTGGATTCTGATTTTTTGGACTGGACCTCAGATTCAAAAGATTTAGCAATCAAAATGTAGCAAATCTGTACATTTACAGTGAGACTGTGGCTTCTGACTAAAGAGAAAATAATTGTGGATGAGGATCTACAGATTTGGCTACTCTCTTTCACACACACACACTTTAGGCTTTGAAGTATACACATCAGCCATACCTCTTTTTCCAAGGAACACACCTTTTAGTGCAACACTTAAAAACAACACTGTAATTCAGCCCTTCACTTAATTTTGATTTTCAATTTAAGTGTTAAAGAAAAGAAAGATAAAGATGAGTCAGAGGAGAAGAAAGAGAAGCAAGGCGATGAGAAAGCTAAGAAAGAAAAGGTAGAAGCCAAACCACAGGACAAGGGAGGGAAAGCTGCAGAAAAGGCTAAACCCAAAGGGAGTGCTTCGAAGGAGGCATCAAAGGAGAAGAAGGAGACAGGAAAGAGTCTATGGGTCAGTAACTTGTCCTCTGTCACCAAGGCTGTTGACCTCAAGACTAGGTTCAGCCAGTATGGAAAGGTAAGACAATGGATACTGTTTGAAATCAGTAGTAGAGAACTTGGACCTTCTTATAGAGCATACAATGCACTGAACCTAATTAGGAATCTTTTGTTAGGTTTTGACCAAAGTGGCCACTTGTGATATCACATGCAACCAATCAGTTCCACACTGTTCTTTTAATGATGATACTTTGTTCTTCAGGTTGTTGGATGCAAGATTGTAACCAACTCCAAGGCACCAGGTGCACAGTGTTTTGGTCTGGTTACCATGTCGACTAGCGAAGAAGCTGCCAAATGCATTTCTCACCTTCACAGAACAGAGCTGCATGGTAGAACCATAACTGTTGATAGGGTAAGGTTACTCAGTACAACTCTGAACTGATTGAGCAGTCATTACTAGCTCACTGAAGACCACCTTAATACTTGAAAAACATTTGCCTAAGACCAAGCAGTGATAAAAGGATCTTGAAAGTGACATGCTTTTCTTGTCCACCATTGTTTCAAATACATGAAATAAGTCTTTGTGAATTGAAGGGCTGATGTTCAGTGTGGGTATTTTCTGTACACAGGCAAAAGGAGACCGCATACCACACACCCAGACACCTGCTTCGAAAAGACAGTCTGGCAGATTAGCAGACAAAAAACAAGCAGAGAAGAAACAAGGTATTGTACAGGCATGGGACTTGCAGTCTGCAGTTTGGGTTACCTGCCACACCAGAAGAGCCAAATACAGGGGCAGAACAGGGGGATTATGTAGAGTTACAGAGAAAAAGTATCTTCAGCCCCCTACTTTGAGTCACTAGTCAGTTCTCCCTCCCCACAGTCACTGTACTAATGTTTTGTGTTTTACTTGTTTTGACTCAAGACTGGAGTTATTAATGATGACTTCAAAATATTTTTTGGCTTCTTGAAGAAAATATATAACATTTAAAAAATTGACTCTAGTGAAAAATTGTAACAGAAATGAAGATGCAAATGATTCTAACAAGAAACTCTATTTCTGATTGTTTTCATTGACCACAACATTATATTCCCAGTTATATGTGTGGTTACATTTTCTGTTACAGTTTTTGACAGAGTAGATTAAGAATATGTTATGTATTTCTTAACCCTTAAAATATTTTTAAAAACCATTGTGAGTAATACAAAGAAATAGGGAAGTAGGGTTATTTTTATCACCCTCCAAATTGAAAAGCAGTTTAACAGGTCATAGTATACCAACACCATTTGGCATTCAGGCAGACAAAGTTCATGGAAAATCTGGAAGTCAAAATTGGTTACAAAAGTCATGAAGAATCAAATCCGTACTTGTGAACAAAGTGAAATTATACTGTGAATATTTGGCAAACAACCTAATGTTAAAGTCTCAAAATAATTATGTGTGTGAACCCAGAGTAGGTAAAATTCTACTAATTAATTCCCATTGCAAACAGTTATCCAATGGTTATTAGTTTTGCTATATGACAACCAGTGTTCTAAACCAAAATCTGCCATCTTTGCTGCCGTCTGTTTATTTTGACATCATCTGATTAGCATCAAACACTGTGTCTCTGCTTCACTTAGCTGAAAAGGGTAAAGCAGATGAGAAGAAACAGCCAGAAAAGAAGCCGGGAGAGAAGGCCGCAGTGGCCAAGACATCTTCTAAAGGATCTTCATCTAGTAAGACTAGTCCTAGACCCAAATCAACAGGTATGTCCCTCCTCTCCTTTGTATTGCTTAGCTGTTGCTACAAAGTGTTAAAAAAAAGCCTGCCAGTGACACCTTGAAAATGCCTGAAAACTTGTCAAACCCAACTAACCAGGGCTCAAAGGTAGCAACCATCTGGTTGCATTTGCACTAAATTATTCCAGATTCAAGGCTTCAAATAACAGGTGGTCAATATTTTAGTTTGGTCTTACCGTCTTTTTTTATTTCAAAAAAGGTTAAAGATCTGTTTAGTCATGGCCTCACTCTCTCTGGAAATGACGGTTTACCAGCTGTTATTTGGAACCCTGAAATGTGCTAAAACAATATAGGCTTTGTGATTATTAAAATATTACAACTTGCACAAATGCATTTGAAAAAAGAAAACTTTGAGCCCTGTATATATAACTGTACCCACATAACCCCTTCCCTATTGTCTTTTGCTGTCTAGAAGTCTTAGAGTATTGGATAAAAGTGTCTTATTCAAAAAGAGTGAGAGTCCTTGTGGCAACTTTACAGTTCTCGGAATAGATGATGTAAAAAGGGTAACTCTAATATCGACCAAACAGTTGAATTTTTCTGTCTGAGACTTGTAGTACCCTCCATATGATTTTCCTGGTAATATAGTCAACAAAGTTCAAGAAAACATTAAAGAACGGTAGTTTCATTAAACTATTCATCTCTGTTGCACATGTGGCAAACTGTCTGTTACTCTATGTCACTTCTTATCTGACAAGCTAACCATGGATTTTTTCAAGATCTTTGGACTGGTATAGGTTTCTTGGTATTTGGAAACTGGTAGCTTGTAGTTACATGTAGTTTCTTGTCTCTCTTTGGTCTCAACTGAAGGTAAAACTTTTTTCTGGCATATTCCTTTCGCCAGAATTTTGAATTTTTTCGTTCATGGAATTGGTAAATCTTGTCTCTCTGTATATGAAATGTAGATCTTAAATGTCGGTTGGAACTGTCTCTTTTGTTTTTTCTCTATTTCTCTTTCTCTTGTGTCTGAAATGCTGAAAGCTTCAGACGCTTGCCTTTTATCTTGAAGAGGCCTAAAGAACAAGTCCTGATTACGTCTAAAATGCAGGAGCAGTGAAATGTACATTGATTAGTCTGTACCCCTTAGAGCAACTCTTACAGAACTGTCATGGCCAGTTACTTTCAGATAAAGGAGAACAAAGGATAAGAAGTAGAGAATTCCAATGAAGAAATTCAAATTCAGAAGATTGAACTCCATGAGGAAATATTCATAAGAAAATGCCTTCTAGTTGAACCACACACATTAGCTGGAAAACTCTTGCCTGTTCAAGTTACCCACACTTTATGATTCTGGCATAGACTTGTCAACATTTGCCACAGTTTATTTCTTGCGAATTTTAGCCCCGATAGAAGCTGGCGTAATCTGGCTCTGCTTGTCACCGTCAAACCCTATACCAAATAGGGATTCTGTGTCCTCTAAGCTTTGGTTCACACTCCATACAACGTCTATACGAGTTAATCTACCAGCATAGCGTTGAAATGCTTTTCAAAAACGTTGCATGAAAAAGGGTTTCTCATAACACAAACCATAACATAACAGTTAGTACAAAGCACAGCATCAAAGTTCCTTCTCATGTAACATTCAGACCTCGAGAAGTCATCCACCTCAATTTGTGAAATTTTAAAAGCCCCTCAATATTTTAGAATGTCAGTTAAAGGCCAGAATCGGTGCTAAATATTCTCTGCTTTGTAACTAATAACAATACTTAGGGAGCACATCAAGCGGCAAGAAGGACGATTCGTCCAACCGAGTTGTCGTGATGGACAAGGATAAAGGCGAGCCAGTGATCCATGTCACTAACAAAAGCAGTGAGGAGAAAGGAGACAAGGACAAGGACAGGAAACCCTCCAGTGACAGGTCCTCATCAAAGGGACGCAGGAGTAGAAGCCGCAGTCGTGGAAGGAAGTCGCCCAAGATCAAGAGTTTGGAAGAAATACGGCGTGATCGCCAAGAACGTGCAAGGCAGGAAAAAGCAGATGCAATGCGTGATCAACGTGAACGTGAAAGACAAGATCGTCTGCGTAGAGAGCGTGAACGCATTGAACGTGAACGGGCCATTGAACGTGCCCGTGAGAGAGAGCGTGAAAGAGAACGTGAACGTCGCAGAATTCAAATTATTCGTGAACGTGAAATGCGTGAACGTCAGGAACGTGAACGCGCTAGAATCATGCGTGAAAGAGAACTGGAACGCCAGCGTGAAATCGAACGAGAACGACAACGTGAGCGTGACAGAATATTGCGTGAACGTCGCGATCGAGAAGAACGAGAACGTCGTGATCGTGAGAGACTGGAACGAGAACGTATTGAGCGTGATCGTTTACAACGTATAGAGCGTGATCGATTAGAACGCTTGGAACGTGAAAAGGTTGAACGCGAGAGGATGGCACGACTGGAGCGGGAACGCCTGGACCGTGAGAGACTTGAACGTGAAAGACGAGGTGTTAAGAGACCCGGTGGGTCGTATGAACGCTCCACCTCTTCTGATACTGCGGGCTTCTGGCAGGATGCCAAGCGCATGGCCTTAAGTGTTGACCATGGGAAACCACGAAACTTTTTTAGTGGAATGTCTGATCGTAATGGTCAGCAACAACCACCCAACGCTGACAGGCGCCATTCTGACCGCCCGGACACCCGTGCACGTGACGATCGGAGAGACTCCAGAGGACATCGTGATGATATCCGTCCTAATAGGGGGCCTGGAGATAGAAACCAGAGTGGTAACCGAGCTGAGGACTGGGACAGACGCAGTAGTGACCGTGGTAAAAAGGAAGAACGGCGCAGTTCTACTGACCGCCGTGACAAGATGCGTGACCATGACGTTGCACGCGATAGACATTCACGCGATTCTTGGCCAGGTGCTGTTGGCGCTGTTGGTGGACTGGGGCCCATTGACCCCCAGAAAAGTCTCTCAATCCTCCTCGAACGTGCTGGGGTGAGTGGAATTCTCGGTTCAGCGGCATCTGCAGCAGTTTCAAGCAGCGGATTAAGAGCAGATATTGGTAAACCCGCAGGGTTGGTCAGACGTGATGAAGGACTAAGCAACTGGCGGGCCCCGGACCCGCGGGACAGTAGACCACCCATTGCAGCGGTTGGTCTTGCACCTGGTGTTCACCAGCCTATGGCTGATATTCGTGCTTCGGGTCACCTGGACTCGAGATATGCCGCTATGGGCTTGGATCCTCGCAGTGCCATAGCCAGCAATGAGCCTTCCAAGATGCCCTGGCGTGACTCCCGCGGAGGGGACTTGACATCACGCGAGAGAGAAATACTGGCAGCGAGAGAACGCGAGAGGGCACGAGAGAGAGACCGTGGATCGGACCCCAAGGCAGGCCAAGCACGCAGCATGCCTCACTATGACTCACGTGATCGCCCACCAGTGTCACGTGACTCTGCTCCACCAAGAAGCGGATGGGGTGGCTCAGGCATTACGTCACGTATGCCCACAAACCCGTTGAGTTTGCCAGCCACTGCACGAGGTCCCCCAGATGATAGATCACGTGGTGCTCTGCCCATGTCACGTGACAGCAGTGGCCCCGGTACGTGGGGACCCCCTCAAGCAGGGGTCTTTGGTGGCACCAGTGTTCCTGGACCTGATAGGAGAGGCCCTGCTGTTGACAGATATGACCCATACAAGGGGGCCCAGCCACGAGGCGGAGTGGTCCGTCGGTACTAAATGGAGCTGATCAGGAACTAAGGAATTGGAACAATCAACAGTGGGATATTTAACATTTGTCAAACAATGACCTTCGCTCAACGTAGCAACACTTACCACGTCATGTGATCGGATGACTGAATAACTTCTGACTTGAATGTCATTTTACTGATGACTTGGTCGTGTCGCAGGTTTTCACATCTTACCTGCAAAGGAAATTGTACCTACTTTGATTATCATTTGAGCATTTGGAATTTCTCAAGAATTTTCAACAATAGGTTTATTAGTACAACTCAAAAATTGACAGTTATTGTAGTTGCAGAGATAGTAAGGTTTTAGTTTTCTTCATTTAATCCTGAGTTGCAAGGGATTCTATTTTAATTAGGGGTAAGACCGTAACCTAATTGGTATTGCTACATAAAAACGAAAGACCTCCAGTTTGGCTTCTCAGACAAACCCAAGATTTCAAAACAGCATCCAATAGGTATATTATTTTAACATTCTGTTAATAATTAAGAATTGCCAGGTAGATCAAAAGACTAGTATCTATTGCGACAATTGCGTTATTTGTCTTTCGTTTAGGGAAAGTTGTAGTGTATGACATAACCAAATTGCCTGATCCAGCGGCTTGTATTATTGTTTGGCACTGGGTATTCTAGTGCGCTTTGCAACGATGGTGCTTGAGCCTACAACGTAGATAGAACCGTCGGTGGCTGCTTTGTAGAATTCTAGTGCTTAATGAAATAAAGCGAGAATGCGATTTAATGTTAAGGAAAGTATCGCACCCAAGTGCATCGTATTGATTCTCTGTTTCTAGCTGATTCTGGAACAAACGGCCATTTCTACAGCGAAAACTAATTGCTTATGCACAGGAGAGTTTTCTATTGGCAACTTCATAGCTCAAAAGCACGGGTCAACGTATTCATTACCACATTAGAACGAACAACTGCAGGGATCAGATGGTTTTAAGGGTAAATGCAACACATCGATGGACCATCAGTGGAGATGCTATTATTGTTTCCAGTAACGGCAATATGTATTGCAGAGATAAAACCGCGCAGAGTAAACCAACACGACGACTTGCGCTTGCAGGATTTGAGCACAGGGTCATAACTACCGATTGGCTGTCTTCACTCTTTTGACTAACCGTTTGCTATCATAAGAATGTTTCTTTAAAGAGATTGGAAATCAGGTTTTCTAAAACAAAATTCACATGCAAAACAAAGGATTGGTAAGTTGGTTGTTGGTAAGTAACGGGTAAGAGCTTAATTTCTAATTTAGCAAACTGACAATTGAAACGTTCACAACCATAAATACAAAGCAGTATCTTGGCTTTGATATTTATTGTAAAGCTTTAGCTTTTCTTTCTTTCCTTTTTTGTTGTTGTAAATGTTCGTGCTAATAATCTGTTTGGAGTTCCAGGAACGAAAAAAGGCTACAAAATATACTGTTTGGGGGAACGTTAGTTTGTTTGACACTGAGGGAAACGGGAGTTAATTATGATCTGCGTGGTCATAGTATTCAAAAAAGGCTGTTTGTTGTCTATTTCGCTTGTGCAGTGTTTTCACTCGCACCTAAAATGGCAGTTTCCCACTGGCTTGAGTAGGCGGTGTTTCTATTAAAACAAAAACGAAGATCATGTATGAGTCGCCATTGCTTGTTACGACAACTCATGAACTTGCCGTACATTGTTGCGTGACGCTAAATAATCATTTTTCAAATATGTAAATCAAGTAACACTGGGCACCGTGAATTGCTATCTTACTGGTAATAACATCACTTGGCCATTCAATTTAACTACAGAATATTAGTTCTACTCCAAGTTGTGAACCCTTGCCATTTTTTCTCTCGTTTTGAACAATGAAGAAATGTTAGTGTCTCCGTTTAATAGTGGGAGGTGTATAACTCAAGTGTTGGGGGTGTTCTTGACAATACCGCAAAATCCCGCTTGTTAGTCCCCCCGGCTGTTAGCCCTTCCCCAGGCTATAAGACCTTCCCGGATATAAGACCCCCTCTTTGACCTGTGTTTCGCAGATGTGTCTTGCAGTTGCAATTTCATTACATTTTGGAGCTTGTTATGATTGAAGTCGATTGATATTTGGCAGAAATAATGGTGTGGTGGGACATCGCAAGTCTTGCATTAAAAGTATTGTAGGGAAAACTCTTATCTCGATAGTTTCCGTGTAGGTAGTTACGTTAGAAGAATTGCTTTCTTTGTTTTCACAACTTTTGTTTTTCAGTTTTCCGTTTATTTTTTCCCGGTTTTAAGCCTGCAATAACTCCTTACGAAAATAGATAGCCCCAGGGCTTATAAGCGGGTTTTTGTGGTATTCCATTCAGTTACTCTTGGTAATATTCTGATTTGTGTGTATTTCATTAACCATCTTAGTTTGCAGCTGCTGGCGTGACCGTACACGGCAAATCAGGTACTGTGTAACGCTGCGTACTTTGTACACTGTGAATAACCCCTGCCGAGGGCGGCTAGGTACTAACAATTTTCACGTTCCACGTTTGTCCTTCACAAACCATCGAGAAATTCAACCCTTTTCGTCAAACCCAAAACTGAGTCCCTTAAAAACTAACTCGTAATTTTCAGGTCCCAAGTTTCTAAAACACGTTTCCATATTCAATTTTTCAGTCGTTGCATTTCGCGTTAAAGCCAATCATTACAGACACACTTCGCCTGACTTGTTCACAGATAAATATATGTTTTAAACCAGTGTTGCTAAGGACCTTGGCAAAAGCCATCTTTTAGGGACAAACCAGGCCGCGACTATGGTACAAAAGCCAGACATTTAAGACATACATGGACACATGAAATTAGGGGTACGTAACCGCCCTTGCCCGTGCCCGAAATACGCTTCAGTATTCCTTCTCCACCAACAATAACTTGGAAGCGGATGCTTGCCGCGAGAATTGCAGTGAATATATGAAAATCCTGGACCTCAAGTAGTAGTTGGTGCTACCTAAACGGTAATTTGCCACTCCAGAAACTGCAACGACATAACCTTCGAACCGACGACAATCCGACATTCAGAGTAGAGTATTCTGTTATTACTTGAATTGACCTAGGCATAGGAGTAGGCTGAGTTTAGAGCGATTCAGGAAATAAGAAATCTGCTATGAATGTAGGGTGGGTTTTTGTCTTTCGTACGGGAGCGCAGTTGGTACCCGCGATGAAAGACTCCACCCGACGTTGACACACAAAAAAACATAGGTCTTTTATGATAGTACAGTATCTCGAATAATCGTTAATAAAGCCAACAGACTAGTTGCACGATGTACAGGTTTACCATTAGCGACGGATGCGTGATAACGTTATGTTCAAGTGAAAACTGACACGACGCTGATTTATAAGCTAATAAGGCTTGACCGCACCCCAGGTATCACACAATAGCATTCTCTAAACTGAGAAGTTATTCATTTCTCGCGAAGTGGGATCTGCAGCAAGGTCGCGAAGGGGACTAACTGTTGCTTATGATGTGAATTTAGCTTTGTTTCGACTATCAACGGAAGCGGAAGAAAGTTAGGTTCTTGTGAAAAACGAGATGACAAAAGCATTGTTTGCTTTGTTCAAAGCTTTTTCACACTAGCGGCGCAAACACCTCGTCTGCTAAATATTTTATGAACATCTAAGTCACAATTCAACGTCGATAAAATGAAAGAGTAGTGTCGCGGTGAAGTTGTTATTGCGTTTGAGTCGCGCTACTGTGCACAAGGTGACTCCCATTCATGTTGTTCTCTACAAAAGTTAACTCGGTGATCTGATAACCTTCAAAAGGAAGCTCGCGCTTTTCATTTTCGCCCAGCTTCCGTTTATCCGTGTGTCTCCGTTAAATCTTAATTTTTTTCTCTGGAAGGGAATACTTTCGTCTTCCCTTTTGTTTCGAGAGAAATAGAGGCTTGAATATTTTTCGAAGCATTTCATAAACGGTGAAAAAGAAGACACGCTTCTATTTTTGAACGTCATGTTTTAAAACGCGTGTAAGTTAAAAGAATTAGGCCCAACCATGATACTTGCACCATTGTTCAAGATAGGGTGAAAATCACGTGCATGGCTTTCCATGCTAACTCTCTTGTTTTGAGTACTGGTGGAAAGCGGCGGTTTTGTGGAGTGTTCAACAGGTGCAAAGACGTTGCAAGTTTGGCCATCTTAGTGTCGCAATAAAAAATAAATTAAGTTGCTGAAGAGTAAGAAAAGTTTGCTAGGAACAGAACTGAGCTAAAATTTTGGTACATTGGCACAGGTTACACAGATCTTCGAACGACTGCATTCATTGCAAAGAATTTTCAACTCCGTCAAACCATAGTTGATAGAACTAACTGGTTGTGAAGCTCGACGAAGTTCAAAAGGAGTGTACAAAGGTGCTTTGTCTTAGGTTGAACGAACCGTGACAGTGCACATTGCTTTGTTCAATGTGTGAGCCCAAATATTTTTACTGG
>JAOEHT020127581.1:0-12393 GCA_025448195.2 Parazoanthus atlanticus
ACCAATCAACTGATTTTATATTGATACTGTAAGGAGAAGATAGATGTTGATAAAGATGCTGGGAGTGAAAGGGTTAAGGGGCAATTGCTAAATGGTCAGAAACAAAACAGCAAAGCTGAAAAATAACTATTAATAATAATAATATTGATAATATTTACAGGTATATCAATAATAACAATTAAAAAATTATAATAATTATAATAACTGTAATAATAATAATAATATGCACTGAGTAAAGCCTCTGCAATTTGGTTTTGCAAAGACTGAAAGGACTTTATAGACTCTTGGCCAATTGCAAGGTGCCTCTGCTTTTAAGTTCTGTGCTTTTTTATCTAATATTTTAAATAAAAATTATATATTTTTTTCTTAACATATTTGATCTAGTCTTCCAAACTATGCAAAGCTTCAAAGTAATTTCCTGGTATTATATAAACTCAATTTCATGGGAAAAGCCACTGACAATACTTTTAAAGAACTGGATTCAGCTCATCGACGGATCTGGGCTGAAATCAATTTGTTTTAATGTTTATACTTGAAGCCTAACAACCGGAATGGATTATAACTCAGTTTTAAAATTACTTGTCTGACAAATGTCAAAGAAATACCCTGGAAGCTTTTAAGACAGTGTGAATATTCACTCCTTGTGCTGACATTTTTATTTTTCATAACTGGGTTTCCTTGGACTGTTTCAGCAACACTGTTTCTACTGTCACACTAATGTGTTTATTGTTATCTCAGCACTGTCACTACCACTGCTGTCCCAACACTGTCACTGTCAGCACTGTAACATTACTAGCAGCACCATCACTATCACAACACAGTGCTCGTTTTCGCTGTCACAGTGCTGTGCTCATTTTCGCTGTCATAACGCTGTGCACATCAGTGTCTAACCTCTGTGGGATTCCTCCTGTGTAATACATAGTTTTTTTTTATGAACTGTTACTAAGTAATAAAATTCATAAAATTTTTATGAATCATGACTACTTGAATGAGTACCTGGTTTAGCTACATCATCATAAAGCTCCTGTGGAGTGTCATCTTCCTTGACATCATCATAAAGCTCTGGTTCTTCTGTGGCAACATTCTTGGGTGGCCTGGGTGGTGGCAGCTCCTTGTCTGTGCCGCCAAGTTGATACTTATTCTTCAAGGCTTGAAATCGCTGTCCAAGATTCTGGCGCTCTTTCTCTGCTTCAGGCGAAAGATTTTCCTTTGCAAGCGCTACTGAGAAGTAGACTTCTGCATCTGTTTAATTTGAAGATTATCAAAATGTAATTATAATACTGCTAATAATAATGATAATGATATGATGCAACATTTTGCTTTCAAAGGTGATATGCCACATATTGGATCAGTTTTTGTGTTGCACAAAACGCTTTTATTTACACTGCACACAACGACTTTGTGTCGCCACAAATCCTTAATCTGGTATTAATAGCATTGGTATGTGCAAAATATGCACTTCGCAACAACTGCAACAACAACAACAACAGGCTGAAGCAAAGCCAATCAAGATTCAATATTGGTCAAATACAAATTGGCATGAAGTTTTATTTTTATTGCTTGTAACTGTATATGTTATTTTATTGTTTAGATTATTTAGAGCGACATCAATTATACTAACAGTGTCAGATTAAATAAAGTCTGTGTCAGCTTAGATACAGACTGTCAGTTTAAGTTCTACAATGTCAACTTAAATGCAATGTCAGTATAAACACATTGTCAGTTTAGATACAGACTGTCAGTTTAACTCCAGCATCAATTTAAATGCACTGTTAATGTCAGTGAGGTTTGCTCAGTTGGTTACATGTAGATCTACACACTAATTTTGACTAAGACTATGACTGTAACTATGACTATGACTAAGACTACGATTATGACTATTCATGACTATGACCCAAAAGTCTTGGATTCAATCTCCAGCCTTGGCAAGGGCTAAAAACCACTATTGTTATCATCATCATCAACTCCATCACCATCATTTTCAATATCTTACATCATCACTTTCATTGATCACTACCAACCTCCCAGTGACCTTCTTTCACCATATCACACATGAACAAGGTCATTCAGCTATCGATCCAGCATCCTATCAGGGGCGGGCTCAAAAGAACTGAATGATATTGTGGTCTGCATAATTGCCTTCAGCCCAAAATGTGCAGTACTCATATTTGTTCAGCCTTTCAAAATATTGCTCAGGGATTGAAGGGATATATGAGCTGTACGAAATTTGAGAACCACCATTTTGTGTGGAAAAAGCCAAATCAGATCACAGTGTCTACTCTGCCATACTACTGCCGAATGAGTTCAAAATAACTTGTCAAATTCCTTTCTCATTCTCTTAATAAACCTTAATAACTCAGTTACTGATTGTGACTTTGGCACAACCTGGGCTCTGTCAAAGAATCAGTGTATGAATCATGAAGTGGTTCACCCTCTTGAGCTAAAATAACTACATAGATAAATGAGGTATTCTGCAACTGAACACTTTCATTTTGCGCTTTATAATTTAATAAATTATAATCACTAAATTTCAATTTTCATTTCCTGCATTCCGTTCGATCCTGCATACTTTACATAGAGCATCGTGGGATTTGTATAGATACGGCAATGTAACTTACTTTTATGTATTTTAAAAAACTATTTCTCATAAGAAACGGCAAGGCCTAACCTTAGTTTTCAAAAAAGGTAGGACTCAAAGTATCGAGATAATTCGAACCCGGAAGTGATATGTTGTTATAAATGCGAACTCCACCGAATCAAACTGAAACCTGATGAAACACACGTTTAGTGCATTGTAAAGCTGGGAAGAACTAAACTTACCACATATTGCATTTTTTAACTCTTCTTCGAGGGCTAACGACCCCATATTTGCTTCATATCAGAGTAACTGACAGTTTGCTGATCTCCGAAACATGCACTCAAATGTGGTGCAGGTGATTCTTGACTTTACGTTTTGTTGAAACGGAAGCAAAGAGGAATTATGGGTCAAAATCTTGCTCCCTCGTCACCAGTGTCAAGTTTGGTCGCCCATTAACGCGCAAAGCTTGGGGACTGATTTAAAGTCATTTAAAGGGCTTGTCCCAAAAAGTTCTCCTTTGTGAAGATCAAAAATTTTGAGTTTTTCGTACAATTTTGTAACCAAAAAATGAACTTAACGTCAATTTAAAATACCTTTATCACGAATTGTATGTCAATCTAAAACTTGAAGTTGCCCTTTTTAAATGCCAGAAATGGAAACAGGAAATAGAAAGTCGAAGTTGGTATTAAAGCAGCGAAAATTTTGGGGGATTTATCTCAAGAACTGCGACACTGGCGAAGGTTTTAAAAAGAGAGAATGTATGGCAAACTCCGTTGCACGTCCAAGTGCAATTTACCATACTTTTTCTGTATTTTTTGTTCTTATTAAAAAGTTCGTAAATGTCGCAGTTTTTGAGATATATCACCCTTGAAACTTTCGTTGCTTACAAACTTTGACTTGCTCTTTCCATATCCGGAGTGGTGTAAACGAGGCCTTTAGTAGCATAAGCATAACGGCATGACCAGAATAAACATAATCATAAGCATGAGCTTAATTATAAGCACAAGTATAAGCATAAGAATAGGAAAAACCAAAACAAAAGCATTAACATAAGCATAAGCATATGCAGAGGCATAAGTATAAGCATAAACATAAACATACGCATAAGTCGCATAAGCATATGCATAAGCACAGGCACAGGCACAGGCATAAACATAAACATAAGCATAAACATACGCATAAGCATAGGCACAGGCATAAACATAAGCATATGCATAAACATACGCATAAGAATATGCATAGGCACAGGCATAAACATAAACATAAGCATATGCATAGTAAAAGCCAAAACAAAAGCGTAAACTTAAGCATAGGCATAGGCATAAGCATAATGCATAGGGAAACGGCCAAAACAGAAGCATAAGCACAAGCATAAACATAAGCACAAACATAAAAATTAGGCATATTTATTTAGTTTATAGCCTCAGGGAATGTCTTATATTTTTGTTAGTATAGAGAAGTTAGTTCTTGATCAGACTACTGTAGTTTAGAGGAAACTATTATTTTCTATACTGTTGTAGTAGTGTATTTAGTTCTTTTTGACTGATTTGTAATTTTTGTGTGTGTTTGTTTTCAGTTACATTCTCCCTTTTTTTCTTGTATTGAAAAAAGGTGTTGTTGTGGCAATATTTGTTCCTGAATTTGTTTCCATAACAAATCCGAACCTCATCTGGTCACATTTGGCGTTGTCGGCAGGACTATTATTACATATACAAAGAAAAGGGTGTGTGTAACGATACAATGGCAGAACTTGCGGATAAGCAGGAGAAATTGGTGGAGTTGACAAAACAATATGAACAAGCCCAGATAGCCCTGGAAAAGATACAACAAAAACAGGATGAGACCCCACCGGTATCATTGAAAACCACCGAAAAACAGAAAATTGTTGTGCTTCCCAGAGAGCGTCGCCTAAAGAAATTTAATGGGAAAAAGACAGATACTGAGCAATCTGTTGAGGACTTTGTTGAAGAACTTAAGGCAGTGTTCAATGCAAGGGAAATGGCAGATGGAGAAAAAGCTGATTTCATCATATCCCATCTTGAGGGAGCAGCTAAGGAGGAAATTCGCCTTTTCCCAAGCAAAGATAGGACAGACCCCAGCCGTCTTCTGGAGATCCTAGTGAGAATGAAGAGTGAGTCAAAGAAGTCTGACAGACGGCCCTGAAGCGCTTAGTATCGCCCTACTGTTAAGCATCATGAGACATACCTTCATGAAACTGAAAAACACAGCGGATTCAGCTATCCGCTATATACAATCCTTACAACGTCTTTCCAAGTTTTCAACTTCTTTTCCTCGTATTGTCTCCAAAATGCACCAATTGAAACAAAATTCCTTGGGATGCTCTCAAACATGTCAAAATTGAAGGAAATGACAACAGATAGAGCAGGCTTTTTCTCCCAAATATCCCTTCCCCTATCCACAGTTGTTTTATCATTACACGTATCGTATTAAAAAACACACATACGACATTGTCACTGCAGGAATGGGTAAGGGATACGGACGTACAAATACTACCTTGTCCTTAATGATTAGAGGAAGCATTTGTTTCGAGAATCTTGGCATTCAATCACTGGTAAAAATGGCATAAACAAGCGAACATTTATCAGCTATTCATGCATGCACTAAATCGCTTAAGACCATCAGATTCAAGTGAAAAACTTGCACATTCTCTGGTGAAGTCTGGAGCAAGCAGGTGAACTAAAATTCGGAAGACATTTTAAGATATTGTAAACAAATTTATAAATCTTAAAATTTTTACCTTTTATTAGATCAGATTCAAGCATTTTTATTACAGATGTCCAGAATGGTAACTTTGTTTGGTTTTCTCGGGGAATTTGGCATGAATTGTTGCCAGTTCTAGTTTAACTGAGCGCGCCTCTCTCGTTCTTACTAACGCCACCCAATGTATCTGACTATAACAAAATGTCAAATGAAGGATTATCTGTAGAAATCAACTTTTGTTTTTGTTGGTGTTGTTAGTCAAACGCCACAAACAACACGCCCATAATATTTTGTTGATTTTTGGTTGCGGATTGACCTTTAATGATGAATATTTTCGCTGTTTCAATTGGAAAAGTATAACATATTTCTTGGTTGAGGATATCTTCTACACTAGATAACAGCCGTGCATAAACTGTGGAATATTCTGCGCTGTCGGAAAATTTAAAGGACTTAAGACAATTTCTCTTTCGTAAGGCATATCATTTATGTAATTATTTATAACTGACTGTGAAAGGGCATTCGAAATTGAATTTGCGCTATAAAAACAAATTTAATCAACACCATTATTGATTTGTCAATGAATTTCTTGTCTAAATGCTTCCAACAGCATGCTTTGATAAATACTTGAATTGATTTTTATATCATTTAGATGTTTTTATATTTTTTTCTATACCCTGTTTTTGTTCAATTTACTGGAAAATGCTTTTGAAAGTTACCCCAGTGCGTCATAGCAGACTTTGTTGGATAACAACTATGTTTAGTTTTTAACTACCATATTTTGTTTTCTCTCGAGGAATTCAAGTTTAACAAGACGTCGTCGAGCCTGCTGTATGTCTCGTACGAGGGGAGCATGCGCGTTGGGTTCTGCAACACCTGCTGCAAGAGTTGGTTCTTCACTTTCAATGGCCAGAACTGTCCTAGCGAGACTATAGAGGCCCGTCTTTCCGGTGAGTAACAACAACAACAACAACAACAACAACAACAACAACACTAATAATAGTAATAACTATAACAATAATGATGATAATAATAATAATAATAATTATTATTATTATTATTATAATTATAATAATGATGATAATAATAATTATAATAGAAATGATACTAATAACAAAAGTTATTATAACACTTTTTGTGCAAAAATATACTGAGCTGTTTCATAAACGGGTGACATTACAGCCAAACACGAAAGGAATTAGGGGAGCCCTATATTTACACTGCATGCGTGTCAACCATTGACCAGTTTACGAAGCAAATGGAACCAGCAGGCGCAAAACTAAGCAATCAACAAAATCAAACTTCCCATCATGCCTTGCGATCTGGGTATTGAGCTTTTCACAGGTTGACCTTTTTTAGAAAGCCTACTTGGTCATTCTCAGGTCAGCTGATGACGGCTGAGTAGGTTAAAAACTTTTATCAGGTTTGATGATGACCGAGTAGGTTGAAAACGTTTGTTTTGACAAGTCATCTGCAGGTTTAATGATGACCGAGTAGGTTTGAAAACTTTTGTTTTAAGAGTAAGTTTAACAAGTCATCATCAGGTTTGATAATGACCAAGTAAGTTTACCGGTATTACGATTGCGATTATGATTTGGTTGTCATTGTGATCGTGATCGTGATTTTGATTCAACCTGTGATAATCTATAGGTACAAAGCTAGAAGCAAGTCCCGAATATCATCATGACAGACTGGAAGGTTACTGCGCACGCGCGGCGGGACCCGTGAATATTGGATTGTGGGTTGAAGACTGTGGCAGTCATTTGAGAGCTCCTGCTCAAATATTTAAACGATTGAGTGTGAAGGCGAGAATTACAGTGGAAGAAACCAACGTCCATTAGACCCAGCGTCATACCCGGCCGTATTTCTCAATGAAATATCTTTTTATTTGTCGTGTTTTGATACGCGACTATCACTGCATGAGGATTGGTGAGATGATTTACACTTGAGCTTCGGTTTTACAGTTGGTTTCAATTGGTGAACTAAAATGAATGCAACTTGACTAACAAATAGTATAGAACATGAAATATAATTAATTATGGTCTTATTGCTGAAATAGTTCATAGTTTCATATATAATCTACATCCTTATTACGTACACTGGAAATCTGATAAGTGTCCCCACTGTGCATTGTCGTTTTACTTGTCGTGCAGAAAGTCAGTTTAAGCTTAATACCAAGACAGAAGGCCAGTAATCGAGTTTCAGTAATCTACAAACTTTCTACTAGAAAACCCCTTATATATTCCTCAGACACCTTCGCTTTTCCCTCTTTTTCTTCCCGAATTTTCATTTTCATCGAATTTCAAAATAATTGAAAACATTTCGAAATATCGATGAACTTCGTCGGCCAAGTAGGAATTGATATTATTTCGGTACTTTTTCGCACGTTACACACCCTCCCTTCTTAAAAGAACCCGCGGCAGATAATTTTGACCGAGGCTCGGTTTTCTTAACTTTTTGGTAAATTCAACCTCAAATTGTTCTTGCTTTTGTAAATAGATTAATTTTTCTAGTTGCAAAATAGGGTTTTTATGGATCTGAAACAGACCGTGAGCTTAAAATTGCTTTTAAGTTGTTCTTAAATTTGAGCAAATCTCAGCCTCGTTTGTTCTTAAAACATTGTTTTTTAATACATATATGTATGCATATATAAATATATATATATCAGGGTGGATTTTCCAAAAGGTAACTTTCCGCGATAAGCGATGCGATTACAAGTGATCCCCGCCTTCCCCAAGTGACTTCTTTTAAGCTCTTTAGAAAACTCCTAACTCTTTGAATATCCAAAGTATCCTCGAAATTTTGAAGCAAAGCGAAATCTAGGAAGTCGCTAACGTGTCTGCTAATCGATTAAGACCGGAAACGATAGGTGCAAGTCGCGTGTTTTAAACAAAACAAGGTTTAACTGAACTGACCGGAAAAGGATGTTTAAAACCACGCTATAGTACAACATTTCAACGGCGTTTTTTTGAGCAAAATAAAATCGATTAAAAAACTGTTACGTTAAAATGAAAGATTTTGAAATTCCCTGTCTTTTCCTTAAAAAAAGCGCATCAATTTTAGAGCAGGCAAACCGCAGTTACGGCGGTTTGAAGTTAGCCGATTGTATGCGAAAATGAGGCCATTTTGGTCACACTTTAGAAGACACCTTTTGGAAAATCCAGCCAGAAACATGACTCGCATTCCCGTTTATATCAGTGTCAAACGTCCTTGCCTGCATTTTGCGCGTTTTTACCGTAATGGACCTGGAAGTTTTCAAATTGCATCGATCGATGTTTGTCCTTACGAGTTGTCTTTTCAGGGAGTCAGTTTTTTGGAATTGACGAAAAGTATTGGCTTTCTTGATGGCTTGTGAGTGACACACATAGAAAATAAAATTGTTGAGAAACAAAAATGAAAGCCGGTAAAACTGACTTAGTACCTAACCCCCCTTGGCTATACTTGACATGAGAGAGTCCAAAATATTTCTGCCCTCCTTTTGAATCAGTCAAAAAATATATGGCCCTTAGAATTGAGTTGGAATAATTATAGCTCTCCCTCCCCAAATGCTCGCGCACAAGAGCTCAACGTATAAATTACGATTAAGCGTAATAATAGCTCTTGAATAATATTTGCAGTATTTGTTTATTTTAACAAAGTGGAAGGAAACCTCAAGTTTATGAAGTTGGCAAAGTTACATTTGTAATTTGCAGTTTGGGCTGGCGAACGTGGTGATAGTGGGATAGACCGCTCTTAAGGGAATTTTAAAAATTCAGAAGCATTCTGAGGACATTTTTGACAGAAAATCTATTCTCTTGTAGCCGTGGACGCCACTTTACAAGACGGTGACACCACCTTCAAAATCGCGTTAAAACAATTATGTCCCCCTAGAAAAACCAGGGCTCAGAATATTTGTCAATGCGCTGGTATAGAGTTCCCTCTTCCCCAACCGATAAATAATGACTGGTCCTTAAATTTTTTATCAAATCTGTTCCTGATCTAGGAGAGTAGAGCAGTATCAAGCAGGAGGAACTGTAGAGACTGGTCTTCGCTCATTCCGCTCAAAGCCGTACATTAGCCGCAATACCGCCCCGCGTCTGACACACATCTATTCATGCACCACACAGGGAATAAGCGCAGATACTCGAATCGGGAAAATGAGTAGTAAGAAAGGTAGTTTCTATAAAGTGATGGCTTTTAATGAAATAAGTTTCTTTAAAACATATGTCAACAAAATGCAAACGAAAATATTTCAAAGATTTTTATCAACTTTGCATTCGTATCTGTCTTACCGCACCCTTTTACTTTTGACGAAAGTCAATATTTGTTTATTTTCCTCAAGGTGATTGCTTTACGAAGTGTGTAACAATAGAACTTACTAGAACTTTTTACACTTTACAAGTGTAGCTATTCTTCTTGGACAATAGCTACATATGCAAATTGCAAGAGTAAAAGTTTTAATCAACTGGCTCCAGGTCGGTGGTTGATAGCTGCTCAAATATTTCATCCTTTTACAGACGAAATGGTTTGCCATTTGTTTCTCATTGTTTGGTACGTGTTTATCAATGATATCAAGCACAAACTTCTCTCATGAACATAACATTTCATTTGGATATTTGTCGTGAATGTCAAGGACGTTTCATGAATAATTTACAGTCATTAAAGTGGTTTTCAGCCTTCTGTGATCTTTTATCCTTCTTGGCTATAGATTTGTATTTCATTTACGCTCGGGAACAGTGGGGTTGTATTTACTTAGACCACGATTGGATAGGGTTAAGGAGGTCCGTAGAGTCACGAGATAAAGAAAGGAGAGCAGAGACGCTGTAAAAAAATCAGATTTGTATTTCCAGAGGATGTTTGGATGTTTCCGCCGCCTTTTCCCAAAATGAGCTGTCAGCAGTAATAAAGTAAATTCAACATCCAACCGGTTTTCGTCTATCCGAGTCTTAGTGAGGGTCATAATGAAATGCAAAGGCGCACTCCAAAATAAGATGGGCATGCACACCCTGAATTAAACTGACTGAACTAATTTTCTGGTGCGCGTGCGCATATTATTTTGTTCTGCGCAGGCACATATCATTTTGGTTTTGCGCAGGCGCGTCTCTTTATGGTCTGCGCATGCGCATATCATTTTGATAATCGCAGGCACACATCATTTTGGACTGCGCAGGTGTATCTCATTTTAGTCTGCGCATGAGCATCTCATTATTGTGCTGCTTAAAGTTTACATTGTTGTCATTGCGTAAAAGAAATTATATTCTTCAAATTTGTCTCTGTAACCATAATCTTCGTGTGTTTGAGTCTTAAAAACTGAAAATTGTAGTTCTTCTCATGTGTGCGGAAGATGGATGGATGAAAGAAATTGAGAGTCACGCCAATGATATTCTGTTGAATTTATTAAGCCCCCCTCTCTATTAAGCCCCCCTCTCTAATAAGCCCCCCTCTTCTAAAGTGCTTGGGAACAATAGGGCCCCTCGGGGGCTTAATAGAGAAAATACGGTAAGTAAATTTCCCAGTGGTCTGCCGGTAGTTTCCAGAATTCATGAAGAATTGTTTGAGTTTTGGTCGAATGTTTGCCTTTCGCGCGCGATTTTCCAATATACTAACTCTGTAATAAGGTTTGACTAGAAATTTTAACTATAGCTCAGGTTGATATATTGTTGTTAATATAAGCAAATGTTTTTTGAAAAGGTTTCCTTAGAATTGTTATTATTTGATGCGTTCCTGGCGCAAAATGTGTCGTAAGAGCACTCTTGAGCGACAAATTTGACAGCTAAACCGATCAAAGCACGAAAAGCCCAAATAATAGCTACACTTAGATTAATAATCGCCAAACTGTATTCTTCTGGTAATGTCAGGTTCCAGAAGCACGTATAACTTCAGAAATTAACAAAGAAACTTTATTGGCAATCAAATTTTAGAAGGATTATATGGGCTTCGAAATCACAAAGTCCGGTTTTGCCAAACTAGACTCAGTTCCTCACGATCTGAAGTCCGGTAATTGGCATTTTCAATGCCACTGATTGCCATTGCTCATGCTTATGCTTCTGTTAATGCTGATGCTCAAGTTGGTGTTATCGTGCATGCGAAAACCAGCTGTAACTCAAATAACCGATACTAACAACTAGCACACCAATATTGTTTCGGAACGTTAACTCATTTGAGGTTAAAAGCTGTTGACGCTTCCAACCAAGATTTCCTCCCCCCTCCCGCCCTCCCGCCTTCACACCCTCCCGCCCTCCCGCCCTCCGCTTCATCTATTTGGGAAGTTTATAAAAACTATTCTAAAGTAGCTTAAAACAGTGTAATTATGGTTATCCTAATTCTCTTATTTCTCCAACAACAGAAAAGATTCACATACTTTCTTTAACATAACAACTGATAATACTGAATTATATATTTTACTATTCAACTTGTTTAGAAGTAGGCAATGGTGAAGAATCTCTCAACTCCCTCCCTCCCTCCCTCCATCTGCAGTTCCGAGAAGAATTGCATGACTTTGTTAAAGTATAAATGTTGACAAACTGGGGAGTGCATTAAGCTCAATTTATTAGATCAGTTGCTGACAATGTGTGATTTCTCGACAGTGATGATGTTTCCAGTTGCTGCAATATTAGAGAAAAAGTTTCTTCCTAATGGTCGCAGTACATCTTCGTCATATTATCAAGGGGTCAGTATTTGCCATATTCGCTATACGGTCGTAGTGAGCTTAGGGAAGGTATATTTAATCTTGATCCCGTATTTTTCTTTATGAGGCAAAGCAAATAGGCCTCCTTTTTCAAAAACCTAAAACTTGTGATGTCATTTCCAAGATAATTGATTTGCCCGTACCATATATGACTTTGCCTGCAATAATCTCGGGACTTCAAGTGGGGGTAGGTTGTGCCATTTTAGATCATGTGCCACTAGTCTTCTCGTACGAATTCTGCTTTGTATTTTAGTAGTATACGTCTATACATTGTTAGCGTATTGTAAAGAATAGTCCAGTTTCGTATTTCCAGTTACCGCTGATTGCAATGACCATAGACTCATTTCTACAGCGGAAGACTAGTTTTGAAAAAAACTGTTTTTTCTGCGTTGGCGAGTAAGCTGAATATGGGTTTTGATCAACAAGGGTT